>JAJEJO010000737.1:1010278-1029094 GCA_020662805.1 Glaucomys volans | reverse complement strand
CCTGTCTCTAAATAAAATACAAAATAGGGCTGGGGATGAGGCTCAGTGGCCGAGTGTCCCTGAGTTCAATCCCTGGTTAAAAAAAAAAAAAAAAATAAGTGATGGGGCTGAGGGTGGAGCTCAGTGGAGAAGGGTGCAGAAGCATGTCCAACACTCTGGGTTCAACCCCAGGCACCATTTGACCCAGCGATCCCACTCCTTGGCCTATACCCCAAGGACTTAAAATCAGATTACTACAGTGATGCATCAATGTTCATAGCAGCCCAATTCACAATAGCTAGATTGTGGAACCAACCTAGATGTCCTTCAATAGATGAATGGATAAAGAAACTGTAGTATATATACACAATGGAATATTACTTAGCCATAAAGAAGAACAAAATTATGGCATTTGCAGGTAAATGGATGATGTTGGAGACTGTTATGCTAAGTGAGATTAGCCAATCCCCAAAATCCAAAGGCCGAATGATCTCTCTGATAAGTGAATGATGATGCATAATGCAGGGTGGAAGGGAGGCAAGAATGGAAGAAGGATAGATAGCATAGAGGGAAGAGAGGGGTGGGGTCAGGGTGGGGGGGCAAGAATAATAACAGAATGAGACAGACATCATTGCCCTGTGTACATGTATGAATGCACAGATGGTGTGACTCTACTTTGTGTACAACCAGAGAAACAACAGCTGTACTCCATTTGTGTTCAATGAATCAAAATTAAATAAATTTAAAAAAAAGAAAAGAAAATGCTAAACCTTATAACCACAATGGCTATAACCAAGTCATGATAAGCAAGTATCTCACAGTGGAGACTAGGATTGTCAATGGCTGTGGGCTAGTATATAAGTAGTTCAGTGGAATATTTGCTAGAGCTCTTTGGTTGTTTGTTTCATGAATAAATTTTTCATGTATTAAATACATAAAAATAAATTTCACTTAGAAAATAAAAAATAAATAAATAAATAAATAAAAATAAAAAGTGACCCAAACTGTTAAACAAAATTTATGGAAGGCATTGCCTGGGACTGACCTCCTGGCACCATAGCCCAATGGATGAAGCCAAAATAAAGACACTCAAGTTAGAGTTCACCAAACCAAAGCAAAGCCGTTTTATCTGACCTTCAGAGAAATGAAGAGAGGGAGGGAAGGGAAGAGATAAAGAAAGCATAAAAATGAACAGTCAAATCTCTGAGCAGGCCAATTTTAGCCAGCATAAGGAAGTCCCTTGCTTTAACTCTTACACAGCAAGGATCCTGAAGTAACCTGAGACTGACCGATCTGCTGTTTAGATTATGCTCTTTCTTTGTTGCGGCCCAAGCTACCTTATAAAAACTAACTGTTCTGCTTTGCCCAGCGTACACATCTCTATTTTTATTTTAATTTTATTTATTCATTTTATGTTTATTTGTTTTGTACTGAGTTTTGAACCCAGGGGCTCTTTACCATTGAGCTACACTCCCAGCCCTTTCAATTTTCTGTTTTGAAACAGGTTCTTGCTAAGTTGCTTAGGGTCTCAGTAAGTTGCTGAGGCTGGCCTCAAACTTGTGAGCCTCCTGCCTCAGCCTCCCTAGTCACTGGAATTACAGGCATGCACCACCATGCCTGGAATCTGGCCAGCTATTTTTAAAACGGAAATGTTTTTCAAAATGTTTAGGAGTAACTTGGGAAAAAATTGCCTTTTTTTTTTTTTTTTAAAGAAATAGAGACTACTAAAAAACTGTTGAATCTTTATTCAACTATTTAGTAAATATTTTTTAAAACCCCATAAAATTATTTTATGAATTACCAAGTCATTGTTGTAAACTGACTACATCTAAATAATATAATATTTAAACATACACAATACAGGTTTCTAAGTAAATCAAAGTGCTTCACAAGTTATCTAAAGCTACTAGACTGTCAAAGAAAAACTTATCCATGACACTAATTAATAACATTAGGCAAAACTTTATTGAATGTCTGCTACAATGGGGAGAAAGATCAGGCTTAATCCAAATACAATAAGGGAAGGTGGGGATTTATAGCCAAGCAGCAGGGCTGGAGCAGATGGCTAGAAAAATCACTAAAAGGAAGCATGACAGCGAAGGGGGTGTTCTGGCTAAACCAACCCAACAGGATTCTTCCTGAAGGCAGGCCAGGGGATTAGGTCTTACCCAGAGGATGGGGGAGGATGAGATTTTGAGAGAGATTAGATATGGAGGCAGGAGATTTTGCAACTAAGGAAGCCTTTTAGGTGGGGGGGGGCAAAAAGCTGATTTAGGCAATATGAGAATTCCAGTCTGGTTCCTGAGGCCTCTGCCGCATGCCTTTGGATGACTCGCTGATCTGTCTAAAGGTCTTCAGGGAGACAGGTATACAGTACTGGTAAGTGGCCTGGTACGTTGTGAATATTCAACAAACTGACAGGCCTAAGCTAAGAACAACTGTCAGCCTGCCTGGGCATGTCCCACACTCAGCTGGAGTGAGTGGGGGTGTCTAAGGCAGTGGTCTTCAAACTGGGGTACCTGTAACCCAAGACCGTCCAGGGGTTCACAGGCGCTAACAGCTGAACGAGTCAGTGCTCAGTCCTCAGCTCTGAGCATTGCTCTACTGCAGAGAATGCTGCAGGGCCTGTGGGTTCCCCTTCCCACATCCCCTTTCTTACCCAGAGGCCCTGGAGCCACTTTACAAAAGAAAGCAACTGCAGAGTCCCACTGGCCCCTCAACCTTCCAGGCACTTGCTCCAGGGGTAACACCCCCAGGCCACCAAGGAATGCAGATGTCCTGAGGGCAAGACTCCCTGCCCTTTCTCTCTCCTTCTCTCTCTGACTCTATTAAGTTCAGGATTGAGGTTGCACACACATGAATGTAACCACATTTATTCACTGTTAAAAAAGAATTTTTTTTAAATGAAGTTAGCCTCTTCCTGCCAGAAAAAGTCAATTGAATTTGACCAGATATTTTGTTCACTTTCTTTATAAACAATGTCTGACCTGAATGAGGGAAATCTGTAACCTAGCATTTTGGGGAAAAAGTATTTAGAGCATGCAAGTGATATCAAATAGATCGTTTGTACAACATGTTCAAATGTTGACTTGAAAATGTGCAGATAAAAGTCTTACAAAAATCTCTTTTTTTAGTTTTTTATTTTTACAGACTGCATTTTATTCATTGTACACAAATGGGGTACAGCTTCTCATTTCTAAGGTAGTGCACGACGTAGATTCACACCATTCGTGTGATCATACATGTACATAGGATAATGATGTCTGTCTCATTCCACCATCTTTCATGCCCCCAGCTCTCCCCCCTCCCATTTCCCTCTATGTAATCACAAAAATCTTTAAATCTTATGAAGCCAAAAAGTCTGACGACTGTTGGTCTATGTAACTTACCTAAGAACAGGTCTACGTTGCTTATGTACATGATTTGGTGACATGCACAGGTAACGCTAATGTTAAAATGTCTAGAACACATCAAGTAAGAAATCCCTTTCCTCATTGTCTCCACTTCCAGCTCCCCCTCTTCCCAATCAGAAATATGAGGAAACTGAGGCCCAGGAAAGTTGAGCTGTCAAAGGTTCCCAGGAAGTGCCTGGTCAAGAAAGAGACCCAGATACTTCCATTTCTGTCCCATCCTCCTAACATGGAATTCAGAATTTCAGCCACAGACTAGACACTACGGCAAGCAGACTGTTGGAGAAGGACATTGTATTTTTCTCTTTATATTTTTTATGTTTGACTGAGAAAGAAGTGACTCTGGTTTGGGCAGCAAACTGCAGTGAGGTAACTTGCTGACCCACCAGGGACATCAGTTCACTTGGGTAGCTGCTCACCTACCCACAGGACCAGCCCCACAGGGAGACGTGGGCTGGGATTTGTCCAGATGCCGTTTGGTGAGCAAGGCACATTTCTATTTTCCCTTTATCTCTAGCAAAGTCTCCCTGTCTTTGGTAGTGTCACACATTTCAGGGACTTTAGGGATCCCAGTGGGTAAGAAGGGCGCCAATTGCTAAAGAAAGACAATTTCTAATTCTTGATACTTAGAATTTCATTAAGGACTTATAGTCCTGCTTGGTAGAGTATAGGCATTAACCTGAAATCACTGGACTCCAGAGAGGTGATCTAGGCTCCAACAGAAATCACCATACAGACACCATATAAAATTTGAATCCTTACACCTCACGTACTAAAAGACATTTGTAGACTTCTTTGTCAAGGACTCTTTTCAAGGGAGTTCAGTGGACTCCATTTCTGCAGAGCTCACACTTCCAACCTAATCGATGTAACAAGACTCCCATGTACACTGGAGTCCTCTAGACTTACAAGGTCATACGCACTCGGGGTGACTTGACAAGGTCTTCTGAATTGCTTTTGCAAAAACCAGAATTTCTCATTGTTGTTTATTTCTGCCACAATCCAGCTCACTCGCATAAGGTATGACCTCACATGCCTCTGACTTTAACTCAGAAAGGGGACGGCAACTTCATAGATGGTGTTTGGATGTGAGGTGTCCCCTAAAGTTCACATGTGAGAAGAATCCAAGAAGATTCAGAGGAGAAATGATTGGGGTAGGAGAGTCTTAACCCAATCAGTGGATTAATCCCTTAATGGGATTAACTGAGTGGTGACTGAAGGCTGGAGGGTGTGGCTGGAGGCTGTGGGTCGCTGGGGGCGTGGCTTTGGGGTATATATTTTGTATCTGGATTAGAGTCTCTGCTTCCTGATCATCATGTGAGCTGCTTCTCTCTGCCACACTCTTCAGCCTTGATGTCTCTGTCTCACCTCAAACTCCAAGGAATGGAGCCTGCTATCCATGGACTGAGATCTCTGAAACCATGAGCCCCTAAATAAATTTTTCCTCTTCTACAATTGTTCTGGTTGGGTCTTTTAGGCACGGCCTTTTAGTCACAGCAGCGAAAAAACCTGACTAAAATAGATGGAGAGTGTCACTCCGAGTCCCCCACATAAGGCAGACATTGGTCATCATTCATCCCTCTTGTTGCATCAAACCTACATCCAGTGTCAACTCTTCTCAACCTAATGCTCTAACCCACACAGGCAACTAATTAAAACCAACCTTGGCATTGAAATCTTTTTGCAAGCCCAGGATCAGATTAAATCAGTAGAAAATCAACTTCTTGGGAAGTTGATTTTAATTGGTGCATAATAATTATACAGAATAGTAGCTTTCATTGTGGAGCACACATACACATACTTTGATCAATTTCATTCTGCAGTACCTCCTCTTGCCCTCCCCTCCTACCTCCCCTGACCTCCTTTGTCTATCCTACTGGTCTCTCTTCTATTTTCATGAGATCTCCCCCTCTTTTTTTTTTTTTCCTTATTTTTTTCTGTAGCTTTCACATATGAGGAAGACATACAACCCTTGATTTTCTGAGACTAGCTTATTTTCGTTAACATGATTCACCAGTCTCATCCATTTTCTTGCAGATGACATAATTTTGTTCTTTATGGCTGAATAAAACTCCACTGTGTATATGTACCACATTTTCTTTATCCATTCATCTGTTGGTGGACACCTAGGCTGGGTCCATAACATGGTAATTGTGCTATTATAAACTCTGGTACATATATGTTGCTATAGTATGCTGACTTTAGTTGTTTGGGGTGAAAAACAAGGAGTGGTATAATGGTATAGCTGGATCATATAGGCTTCCATTCCTAGTCTTTCTTTTTTTTTTTTTTTTTTTTTTTTTTGTTTTCCTGGTTTTCTAGTACTGGTGATTAAACTCAAGGGCCCTCTACACCCAGGGGCCCTCTTTCTCTAAGCTATATCACCAGCCCTTTTTGATTTTTTACTTTGAGACAGAGTACAAGTTGTCCAGGCCGATCTCAAACTTGTGATTGTCCTGCCTCAGTCTCCCAAATTGCTGGAATTACAGGTGTGTGCCACTGCACCTGGCCGTTTCTAGTCTTTTAAGGAATTTCCGTGCTGATTTCCATAGTGGCTATGGTGATTTATATACCCACCAACAGTATGTCAGACTTCCTTTTCACCCACCCCCTCCCAGCAAGCATTCATTGTTATTTGTATTCTTGATGGCTACCATTCTAATTAAAATGAGATGAAATTTCAATGTAATTTTGATTTGCATTTCCCTGATGGCTGGAGATGTTGCACAATTTTTTGCATAATTTGTATTTCTTCTTTTGAGAAGCGTTTCACTCATTTGCCCATTTATTGAATGGGTTGTTGGTTTTGGTGCTGAGTTGTTTTGTTTGTTTGTTGTTTTTTCATTATTTGCAGATTCTAGACAGTAATCCTCTGCCAGAAGAGTGGCTGGCAAAGATTTTTCTCCCATTCCATAAGTACTCTCTTCATGCTGTTGTTGTGCTGACATTTTTTTGCGTGATGTCATCTTGTTTATTGATTCCTGGTATTATTCCCTGAGCTACAGGAGTCTGATTAAGGAAGTCACTGCCTGTGGCTGTGTGTTGGAGTGTTTCCCCTACATTCTTTCTCTTCTAGCACTTGAGAAATTTCTGGTCTTATTCCAATGTCCAGTGTCTTTTACCCATTTTGAGCTGACTTTTGTACAGAGTGAGAGATAGGGATCTAGTGTCAATCTTTTACGGATTGATATCCAGTTTTCCCATCACCATTTGTTAAAGAGCCTGTCTTTTCTCCAACATGAGTTTTTGACATCTTTGGCAAGAATCAGATGATCACAGCTGTGTGGGTTTTCCTCTCTGTCTTCTGTTCCCTTGGTCTGCATGTGTTTTTATGCCAATACCAAGCTGTTTCTGTTACTATGACTTAGTTGCATAATTTGAAGTCAGGTATTGTTATGCCTCCAGCTTTACTCTTTTTGCTCAGAATTATTTTGGCTATTCTGGTTCTTTTGTTCCAAATATCTATTTTTTTTTCTGGAGAAGAATATCACTGGTATTTTGATGAGGACTACATTGAATCTATAGATAGCTTTTGATAGTATGGCCATTTTAACATGTTAATTCTTCCCATCTATGAACATGATAGATAGGAAACTATCAAAAGCTATCTTCTGGTACCTTATTTGACTTCTTTTTTCAGTGTTTAGTAATTTTCCTTGTAGAGGTAGATTTATTCTTAAAATTTTTAAACTATTATAAATGTTTTCCTGACTTTTTTCAGCAGATTTTTTGTTATTACTACTACGACTACGACAACTACTACTACTTTGGTACCGGGAATTAAACGCAGGGGTATTTTATCATTTAATCTTACCCAACTTCCCTCACTTTTTGGGGGGATTGGGTCCAGCTAAGTTTCTGAGGCTGACCTCAAACTTGTGATCCATCTGTTTCAGCCTCTGGAATCACTGTGATTACAGGTGGTGTGCATCACCACACCCAGCCAGATGCATTTTTCTTGTATAGAAAAGTTATTGATTGCTGTATGTTGATTTTTTTTATCTGGCTGCATTTCTGAATTAGTCAGCTCTAGATACCTTCTGGTGGAGTTTTAGGATCTTCTAAATATAGAATCATATCATCTGCAAACAGAGACAATTCGACTTTTCTTTCCTATTTGTACCCCTTTTATCTCCTTTTTTTCCTCCCTAATTACTCTGGCTACAGTTTCACATACTACATTGAATACAAAGGGTGAGAATGAGCATCCTTGTCTTGTTGCTGATTCTAGGGGAAATGTTTTCAGTTTTTCCCCATTCAGTATGGTGTCCATCTTGGTTTTTTCTTATAAGGCCTTTATGATATTAAGGTAAGTTCCTTCTATGCCTATTTTCTTCAGGGTTTTTATCATGAATTTTGTTGAAGGCTCCTTCTGCATCTATTGAGATGATTGTGCAATTTTTGTACTTGATTTTATTTAGGTAGCATATTACATTTATTGATTTGTGTATGTTGAACCATCCTTGCATCCCTGGAATGAAGCCAACTTGATCATGGTACAAAATCTTTTTAATGTGATGTTGCCTACAATTTGCTAATATTTTATTGAGGAGTTTTACATCTATGTTCATCAAGGATATTGGTCTGAACTTTTCTTTCCTTAAAGAATCCATATTTGGTTTTGGACAAAGGTTATACTGGTTTCATAAAATGAATCTGGAAGTTTTCCCTCCCTTTCTATTTCATGAAATAATGTAAGGATTATTTGCATTAGCTCTTCCTTGAAGGTCTGGTAGAATTCAACTGTGAATCTGGGTTTTTCTTTGTTGGAATACTTTTTATTTCTGCTTCAGTTTCATTGCTTATTTTGTTCGTTCAGATTTTCTATGTCCTCTTCCTTCCAAAAAAAATTTTTTTTCCATTACTGGGGATTGAACCCAGGGGTACTTTACCATTGAGCTACATCCCCAGCCCTTTTTTAAAATTTCAAGACAGGGTCTTGCTAAGTTGCTTAGGGCCTCACTAAGTTGCTGAAGCTATCCTCAAACTTGTGATCCTCCTGTCCTAGCCTCCAGTCTCTCTAAGATTACAGACATGCACCACCATACCCAGTTCTTGGTTCACTTTGGGTACACCTTAAGTGTCTACGAATGTATCCATTTTCCCCAAATTTTCTAATTTATTGGACAAAATTGTCCCTGATGATCTTCTGGATTTCAATGGTGTCTGTTATAGTTCTCTTTTCATTTTTAATTTTATTGAGTCTTCTCTTTCTTTTGGTTAGTTTGCCTAAGTGTTTATCAATCTTGCTATCCTGTCAAAGAAACAACTCTGTTTCACTGATTGTTCTTCACTGTTCTTTTATTCTCTATTTCATTTATTTCAGCTCTGGTCTTTATTATTTATTTCCTTCTACTGATTTTATGAATGATTTGGTTTTGCCTAAGATCTTGATATGCATCATTACGTTATTTATCTGTGATCTTTCTGAATTTTTTTGTGAGCACTCATAAACTTTCCTTTTAGATTAGGACCCAGAAATTTTGATGTGTTGTATTTCTATTCTCATTCAAGTCTAAGAATTTTAAAATTTCTCCTCTGATTTCTTTGATGACCTAATCATCATTCAAAAGAGTATTATTCAGTCTTCATGTTTGTATAGTTTCTTCAGTTTTTCTTGCTGTCAATCTCTAATTTTATTCCATTATGATCTGATTAAAAAATAAGACCTTATTTCAGTTTTTTGTTTGTTTGTTTGCTATGACCTGCTTTGTGGCCTAAATTATGAAGAAAGTTCCATGAGCAGATAAAAAAAAATTGGATGAAATATTCTGTAGATTTCTGTTACATACATTTGATTTATAGCACAAATCAGCAGTACTATCTTTGTTGATTTTTTATCTCTATGACATATCTATTAGTAAGAGGTATATTGAAATCACCTCAAATTATGTTTTAGGGTCTATTTTAGCCTTTATGTCATGCAGTGTTTATGTAGTTAGGTGCACCAACATTTGGGGACACAAACATTTACTATCATTGTATCTTCTTTTGGACTGTTCCCTTCACCAAAAGGTAGTGACATTGTCTCTTCTAACTAAATCTGGATTGAAGTCAGCTTTGTGGAATATTAGAATAGCCACTCTTACTTGCTTTGGGGTTTCATTTGTATGGAATATCATTTTCCATCATTTCATTTTCTGCTTGTGGATGTCTTGGCTTATGAAGTGCTTCTTGCAAGTAATGTATAATTGGGTCTTGCCAGGCATAGTGGTGCATGCCTGTAATCCCAGCAACTTGGTAGACTAAGGCAGGAGGATCCTAAATTCAAAGCCATCCTCAGCAATGTAATAAGGCCCTAACCAACTTAGCCCTGTCTCAAAATTTAAAAAGGGTCAGAGATGTGACTCAGTAATTAAGCACCCCTGGGTTCAATCCCCAGTGTGAAAATTAATAATAATAATTGGATTTTTATTTTCCTTTAAATCCAATCTGCCAATCTGTGTTTTAATTGGAGAGCTGAGTCTATTTACATTTCATGTTATTATAGAGTATGTATTATTTCTTATCATTTTGTTTTATATTTTTGTTGACTTCAATCCTTATTCTCATTTGCTTTTCTCTTCTTGTAGTGAGATTTTTTGTTTATTCTCTGGGTTGTCTTGATCTTCTTCTGTGTGTAGGATTCCTTTAAGTGTGTTTGCAATGCTGACTTAGTGTCATGAATTCCTTTAATTTATGGTTGTCTCAGAAATTTTTCTTTTTACTTAAATATTTTTTAAAAATTATAGATGGACACAATACCTTTATTTATTTTTATGTGGTATTGAGGATCACACCCAGTGCTGTACACATGCTAAGTAAGCACTTACCACTGAGCTGCAACCCCAGCCCAGAACATTTCTATTCTCACATTGACTTTGAAGTATAACTTTTCTGGATATAGCCATCTTAGTTGGCAGTTATTTCCTTTCAAGGCCTGAAATACCTCATTCCTAGCCCTCCTGGACTTTATGTTTCCACTGAGAAATTTTATGCTATTATAATTGGCTTCCCTCTAAATGTGACTTAGTCTCACATGGTCTTATTTTGCTGTGTGTGTGTGTGTGTGTGTGTGTGTGTGTGTGTGTACTAGAGATCAAACCCAGAAGCACTTAACCAATGAATTACATCACAGTCCTTTTTAATTTCTTTATTTTGAGACAGGGTCTCACTAAATTGGGGAGTATCTTGCTAAGCTGCTGAGTTTTGCTTCAAATCTATAATCCTCCTGCCTCAGCCCCCTGATTCACTGGGATTACAGGTGTTCACTACTATGCCTGGCCCTCTCATGCCTTTTTAAATTCTTTCCTTGATCTTTATTTTTGGCATTTTAAATTATAATGTATCATGGAGAGATTCTTTTCTAGTCTTGTCCATTTGGGATTCTAAATGCCATCAGTATAAGAATATACATCCCATTCCCAAGGTTTGAGATTTTTCTGTTATTACTTTACTAACTAGGTGGTAGCTGCTATTAGTCAGTATTTATGCTTCTTCCTCAATGTCTGTGAGCCTTTAGTTTGATCTCTTAATGTTTGTCTCAGAGTTCTTGTATCTTCTAACCATATTTCCCTTCCTTTCTTCCCTCCCTCCCTCCTTCCCTCCCTCCCTCCCTCCCTTCCTTCCTTCCTTCCTTCCTTCCTTCCTTCCTTCCTTCCTTCCTTCTTCTTTCTTTTTTTTTCATACTCTCTGCACGGTCAAGGCTGGCCACCTTGTCTTCAAGACCTAAGTTTTTTTTTCCTTGAATCTTGATTTTTTTACTGGAACTTCAACAGATTTTTTTTTTTTTTGAGCCTTTCATTTCCTAGGTTTCTGATTCATTTTCTTTTTAACTGGCAACTGAACCCAGGAGTGCTTTACCACTGAGCTACATCCCCTACATCCCCAGTCCTTTTTAATTTTTATGTTGAGACAGGGTCTTGCTAAGTTGCTGAGGGTTTTGCAAAGATGATGAGGCCAGCCGTGAACTTGCAATCCTCCTGCCACAGCCTCCCAAGTCATTGGGGTTACAGGCATGTCCTACCATGTCCCAACTCTGTTTCGTTATTTTTCAGAATTTCTCTCTCTTTATTGAAATGCGCTTTCATAACCTGTATTTTCTCCCTTGTTTTTTTCCTTTTCTTTCATTTTGTGGATCATTTTAGCCACCAACTTTTAAAATTGTTTAGAACTTCACTCAGCTTGATATCAGTAGATTCAGTTAATGGAGAGGGGTTGTAAAATTTTGGAGGTGTCTAGGTTTGTTTGTTGAGGTTGTGCACATGTGGTGACATATTCCTCTTCTTCTAATATGTAAGGTCTTTTAGTGATGCGTTTTCTATTTACAATCTGTCCTGAGCTCGTGGTATATCTCAGCATCCAAACAGTCAATCAGCATAATCAAGATCCTAAGTTGAACCACTTTGAGAGGAGAGAGTAAGTGTGGTAACTTAATAGCAAGCCATATAGCAACCTATATTTAAAAACTTATTGCTAATGATCTCTAACACTCAAATGAGAAGAGTGGATGAGAAATAATGTAGAATAGGCTGAAAAGTTAAACATTAGTGATGGTATACTTCATATGAAATTGTATTGGAAGAAAGGGAAAAAGTAAAAATCAAAAAAAGGCAGAGAAAAAAGGGCAGGGGAATGAAGGGAGATAGAAGATAATATTAGGAGAGAAAGAAAGATGAAGGGAATGAAGATGAGAAAGAAGAAAAGAGGTGTTAAGGAGAATCCAATTGAGAAAATGTGTAAATTTAGAATTATGAAAAATCAAATAATGAGGAAAAACCTATAAGACACACAGAACAACTAATGCAACAACAATCACAAAAAGTTTTCTCCTTGCTGAAGTTTTCAAAATGGAGACACTTCTTTCTAGGGTTTAAATTTTAGAACCCCCGCCCCCCAGCTATCAGGATGTCTGTAGGACACATTTATCATATTATTTGTTCATTCTCAGTTCTGACCTGAACACTCAAACTTGTTAGGATCCTGAGTCTGTGTGCTGAGCTCCACCCTCTCCTTGCCTGCCAACAGGAATTGTGGGAGTGTTATCTGTTTCAGAGCAGAATTCGTCCTCAGTATGGCTGTGTTTTTGTATCTGTGGATGGGAGTGTGACTGTGGTGGGAGCTGCTGGCCGTCACCCATCAGGGGAGCCTGAGGACCAATCCAGATTGTGCCTCACCCCTCATTCTGAGAACCTCAGTCCCTGTGCCAGAGGAAAGGGTGTGGGAAGTGCCCAGGAGCCATGAGCAAATCCTCCAGATACTCCTGAGTGTAGGGGAGTTGGCCAGGCCCAGGGATGGATATTGTGGGTATCAGCTTTCCACACAAACCTGGCCCTCCCAATTCTACTCCCTGTTGTTCTTGTTCATTACCACAGAATTCAGACTGCCAATTTAAATAAGAACACCCTTCATTCTTCTCCACTCTGCGGACCCACAGACCAGCAGCTATCCATGTTACGGTCCCACTCCCATGCCCAGACTCACTGCTTGGGTGCTCACCAAGCCAGTGAAAAGTATAGTATAAATGGCCTTTGGGTCTTAGGTACACACATAAAGCAAACCAAGAATAAGACAAATTAAAATTTAAAAATTGAGAAAAAAGATAAAGGAAAACTGCAGAAGATTTCTAATTTCCACTGAGAAATTCCAGAGAGTCCTTATCAACTGGCACTGCTTCTACATTTTGACTAAATCTGCTGGGAGGTGCCAGGACTCTCTCCCATGCTGGCTTGCTTTCCAGAATCTGAGCGTTCTTCCTGCTCAGATTGTGCATTTGTTGGACGGTGGAGCCTGTTTTCTTTAACTGGCTGGAGAACTTTCTTTCAGGTTGTTGGAGGGGAGTTTCTCCTCCCCCACTGGGTCACCAAGCACGCAGCACTGCTGCAGTCCATTGCATTTATTAATTCTTTCTATGAATAAAGCTGATGTTTCTGGTTTTTACTTGGTTACTTATTCTCTGCCTTGTCTTCTGGTGCTTTCCCAAGGCCTTCCTACCTTATCATGCCACCACAGAACTACCAAAATGGTTCTATGCAATTTCTGAGAGCTGTTAAGGTGGGTTCCCCTCTTCCACCTTATTCATGGTCCCTCAATATCATGTTCCCAAAGGTAATATGGTCTTTAGACAGCTCCAAAATTTCATCTCTCTTAGTTTAAACTACACATTAGAATTCAAGTTCACAGGTTGGGGGTATGGCTCAGTTGGTAAAGTTTCTGCCTCAAAACCATAAGGCCCTGGGTTCAATCCCCAGCACTGCAAAAATAAATAAACAAATAAATAAATAAGAATTCAAATTCACTCTATGAATTTGACTTGTATCAGGAAATAATCTATGTAGAGGGATGAGGAACA
The DNA here is from genome assembly GCA_020662805.1 of Glaucomys volans. Lineage (NCBI taxonomy): Eukaryota > Metazoa > Chordata > Mammalia > Rodentia > Sciuridae > Glaucomys > Glaucomys volans. The sequence goes on along the minus strand of JAJEJO010000737.1, from coordinate 1,015,375 downwards.
ACTTATCTACTCTCTGTTTTCTGTTACATCTTTTTGAAATGAAGAGACCTGTGTAGGTCCCAATTTTTTTTTTTTTTTAAATAATACCAGGAATTGAATCTAGGGGTGCTTAAGCCACTGAGCCACATCCCCAGCCCTTTTTATTCTGAAACAGGGTCTTGCTAAATTGTTTAGGGCCTCACTAAGTTGCTGAGGCTGGCTTTGAACTTGTGATCCTTCTGCCTCAGCCTCTCAAGCTGCTGGGATTACAGGCATGCACCACCGTGCCCGGCCCAATTTTTCTATTATGGCTGGGCAGGTCACACATGCTTGAGTTCCCAGCTATTTGGGAGGCTGAGGCAAGAGGACCACAAGTTTGAGGGCAACCTGGCAATTTAGCAAGACCCTTTCTCAAAACAGAAAATGTCAAGGACTGAGGATGTAGCTCAGTGGTAGAGTGCCTCTTGATTTAATCCCCAGTACCATTTAAATTTTTAAAAAATAGAGGGGAAAAATATATTAAATTGGCTGTTAGGATCTTAGTTTAAGGCAGGCATTATATCTGCTCATATTTTATCTGACTTGTCCATCTTTAAGGGCTCTAAAATATAATCACTGCCCAGTTAGTATTAAATATTGACTGATATTTTGGAACTGTAAGATTACTCGTGTATAATGGATAAGCACTTTGGAAAAGTAATTCAGAATCTTAAATGTTTTTTAGGGTTTCAGAACCTGAGCGAAGAATCTTAGAGTTGGTAACAATTAAATGTGTCATGTTCAACATTTTACCAGAGAACACATGAGTTCCTTCTACAGAAAAGATGTGATAAAGTAAGTTTAAAACCCTGAATTTGATGTCCCACTCAACTATTCTCAGGGTACCTTACCATGATAAAGGTCGAAAAGTCCTACAATAAATAGGTCTAGTCGGTTCTGCCTACTTTGATAAATAAACAAGCAGTTGTTTTCACTTCATTCTTTGGATGATGGTAGAAACTACAGAATACTAAAACTAAAAGTGTTAAAATTCAGAAGCACTCCTGTCTACTTTTAGCTTAAAGCTATAAATGATACCCTTTTATGTTAAGCATGAGATTTAAATATGTAACTAAACCAGGGAAGGTGTGACATGCTTGTAATCCAGGACTCTGGAGGCTGAGGCAGGAGGATCTCAAGTTTGTGTCCAGCCATAGCAATTTTGCAAGACCCCCAGCAACTTACCTATACCCTGTCTGCAAACGAAAAGTTAAAAAGGAATTCGGGTATGCTTCAGCGGCAAAACACTCCTGGGTTCACGTCAGTTACCTCTAATTGAAGTGTTCTCTTTGTGACAACTGTCTGACACATCATGTCAGACTTAAACAATGATAACGGTTATGATGAAAGTCCAGATGAGCCCAGTATCTGTGAAATGCTCACCTCTAGCTTCTCTAGAACAAGGCCAAAAGGTGAAAGGTATTGAAGAAAGTCACTGAAACAAGGAATTCAAAGGAGTAGACTGCTTTGGCCTTTTTTACTCCTCCCTATAGTGGAAAGAAGCGTATTACATCCCAACTTCCCTCAGAAAGGTATATCTTTATGAAGGGGAGACAGGTAACTCGCTTCCCAGTGCAAGAGTCATTTATCAGATGGAGAAATTAAAAAAAATATATATATATATATACATATATATCAGAGTGAGGAAGCTCTGGGTGAGGGTGTGTGCCAGGAGAGAGGGTGGTCAGGAAGGTCCTACTGACAAGGCAGCATCCGAGCAGGGGGTGAAAGTGAGGGAGCAATACGTGCCGATAGCTGGTGGACTGGGGTTTGTTTTGTTTTGTTTGTGGTGTGGGGATTGAACCCATCTCCTAAAGGCCTTTGGTGGGAACATGTTTAATATGTTTGGGGTGGAAAGGAGGCCAATAAGAATGTGAAGAAGTGAGCAAGAGACAATGGCAGAATTAAGGAGAAAGAATGGAGTTGCCATTTACCACCATGGAGTAAAGAGCAAAATAACAGAAAAATTACACCCCATGTCCCCTGTGGGGGCCTGAGCCTTGGGTCCAGCCTGAACTGGGAAGTAGGGCACAAAGGGAAACCTTGAATTCAATGTGATTTAGACTGAACTGTACTTGTCTTTTAATACCTAAAAGTGAGTGTTAAATACCCAAAAGGACCAAAGGCTATGGGTTTTGTCTGAAAGGTTATTTCAGGGCAGGAATGAAGGCTAGAGAAAAATAAACCCATTCCCATTTGTACCCCACAGATTATCCCTTTCGATACTTCCTAAGAAAGAGAAAAACTTTACAACCCATCTGTGAACTTAATTTAATTTAGCAAACTGCTTTATACACACATAACAGACACTTGGTGAATATTTGCTGTTATCCATCAAGTAGACTAATGAGTCATTTGGGAGAATAAAAAAAAACGTGGCTCTAGATCAATGGTTAGATTAAAGAGAGCTGAGACAGGGCTTAACCTTCCAAATTGTATGATTGGAAATTTGAGGTTGTGTACCTTCCTTGTGATCTCCTGTCTTTAATCAAAGTCACCTACAAACAACTTACTGTGTACTTGTTAAACAGAATCAATGAACAGACTATGGCATAGAAACTGTTGCTGCTTGCTAGTTTTCAATATGCAGTATGGGATCTAGAAAATGCATCAGCTGCTTTATTATGAAATGAAATAAATGGAGCAGGAACAGAATAACACAGAGAAGGAACACTTTTTAAAAATAAATCACTACATTGGTTCTTCCCATTTCCATATTCAGCAAGATGACAGTTTATTTCCTTTGCACGTGGAGGAAGTCTAGAACCAGACAGTCCAGCGCAGATGTGGCAGTTCAAAGGTCTTTGGGAGCAAGACTTTTCCTAAGGTACTGCTCTGGTCATCCTTGGTGCATTACCTCATGATTTGAAGTAGTGATCTGAATTTGACCCATCACATCTATTCCTATCCAGCGGGGGAAAAAGAAGGCATTCTGGAGGACACTTCTCCTAAGTCCTCATGTGATGCTTTACTTTATCAACACCAGCTGCAAGGAGCAGGCATGGTGGCACACACCTCTAATCCTAGTGACTTGGGAGTCTGAGGCAGGAGGATCTCAAGTTCCAGGCCAGCCTCAGCAAATTAGAAAGACCCTAAGCAACTTAGTGAGACACTGTCTCAAAATAAAATAATAAAAAGGGGTTAGGGATGTAGTTCAGTGGTAGAAAGGTTGGGAATGTTAGTATTGTGCTTCTATGGGGGAAAGGAAAATGAATGGAGTCCTAGGCAACTAGCTATTTCTGCCTCACCTTGTTTTTGTTGTTAAATGATGAATAAGATATACAAGAAACATATGATGAAATGGAGCTGCCCAAGAAAAAACAGAAACAGCACCTGCAGTGTGGGTGCAGCGTGAAAATAATGGTATCTCCCTCCACTGGCACCAAAATTGTAGAAACATTATCTTCTGGAAAATGGAATGAAAATTTTGTGTGTCTAATTCTATGACTAATAGTGACTTGTGGGCGACCACATGGTGAGTGAACAGGGACACATGAAAGGTTTGCAATGGTCTGACTAACAAATATTTCTGAGAAGTGACAGAGAATTACCCACACAGCACTTGTTGACTACCTTGTGAACATCATATATTACTTTAGACTAGAATTTGAAGCTAAGACAAGTTTATAACCACACTATAAAAATTCAGGCAAATGTAATTTTCTCTATATCTGCATGTCTCTAAAGCATAAGGCAATAAAAATAGTGCATAATTCAGTCCTCATTTCATTCAGTGTAGAGATGGTGTTTAACATCTTTACATGCCTGACCCAGGGTAAGCACTGGGATGTGAAGATGGACAGAGTGGTATTCCTCCTTCAGGTGTAGTGTACAGAAGGGACAAGACAAGTGATCAGATACGTCCAATATTGTGTGATTAATGCTACAATGAGGGGAAATGTCCCAGGTCCATTCCCAGGAAATGTCCATGTGATTTCAGGGGAAGGACACCAAACCCAGACTGAGTGAGTCAATGACAGCTTCCTAAAGGAAGTGAGTTCTACACCCAGGACTGGAGGAACAAGAGGACTGAACTAGGTGAGGGATGCTTCAGGAAGTGTAGACAACATGTCCATAAAGCATAGTGTATTAAAAACAGGATCTAGTGTGGTTGAAGAGGAATATGAAGGATGAGATTTTCTAGAGCAAGGTCTTACTTCATGGCATAGAAACACACAAGGAAGAAACTTGTTCCCCACTGTGATTCAGGTCATAGGGTTCTCCTGTTTCCTAAAAAAGTCAAAGTGGGAAAAGGATTAATTTTCCTTTCTTTTTAATTTATATATATATATGCATTTTAGTGGTAGGTGGACACAACACCTTTATTTTTATCTGGTGCTGAGGATTGAACTCAGTGCCTCATGTATGTTAGGTGAGTGCTCTACCTCTGAGTCACAACCCCAGCCCAATTAATTTCCTTATAGAAAAAAATTAATAAAAAATCTGAGAAATTGATATGTAGTAACAGTGTTAGTCAGCTTTCATTACTGTCACAAAATATCTGAAATAATTAACTTGAAGAGAAAAAAGGTTTATTTTGACAGTTTTGGAGGTTTCAGTCCATGGTCACTTGGCTCCATTGCTTTGGGGCCTGTGCAAGGCAGTATATTATGGGGAGAGTGAGTGGCAGAGGACACTACTCACCTGACAGCAGTCAGGAAGGAAAGAAAAAAAAGAAAAGGAGCAGAGAGGAAGGGGCTGGATTCCCACCATTCCCTTCCAGAATGTACACACAATGACCTGATCTTCCACTAGGTCCCACTTCTCAAAGGTCCTACCACGTTCTAATAGTGCCAACCTAGGGACCAAGTCTTTAATACATAGGCCTTTGGGGATCCATTCAAGACCAAAATTATAGCAGTGATACCTTTCATGAACCCATCAGCTCATTTAGAGAAGATGTAGAAGCAGCATACTCTTTCATTTGTATATATACATTCTAAAAAAGCTTACATTCCATTACAGCATCCTAACATTTTAGTAACTTGTGTTTAATTCCTTGCACCACTTTAAATATAATAGGTAAAGAAATGACCTTGGTTCTTTGAGGTTTTTTTTTTTCTTTTTTTTTTAACTTTT
>JAJEJO010000737.1:931313-1009878 GCA_020662805.1 Glaucomys volans | reverse complement strand
TATTTATTTTCATTAACTTTTTTTTGGCAGTGATAAACATTTTTTTAAAAAATTCTTAGCCGGGCACAGTGGCGCACGCCTGTAATCCCAGTACTTGGGAGGCTGAGGCAGGAGGATCACGAGTTCAAAGCCAGCCTCAGCAACTTAGCGAGGCCCTCAGCAACTCAGTGAGACCCTGTCTCTAAATAAAATACAAAATAGGGCTGGGGATGTGGCTCAGTGGTGGAGTACCCCTGGGTTCAAACCCCAGTACCAAAAAAAAAAAAAAAATTCTTTTCATACATGTGTATAGGGTAATAATGTCTGTCTTACAATCTACCATCCTTCCCCTCCCAACCCACTCTGCCCCTCCCCTCACTCTCCTCTATACAATCCATAGTTCCTTCATTCTTCCCTACCTACCCCTGATTATGGATTAGCATCTGCTTATCAGAGAAAACATTCAGCCTTTGGTTTTGGGGGATTGGCTTATTTCACTTAGCATGATATTCTCCAGTTCCATCCATTTACCTGCAAATGCCGTAATTTCATTCTTCTTTAAGGCTAAGGAATATTCCACTGTGTATATGTACCACACTTTCATTATCCATTCATCTGTTGAAGGGCATCTAGGTTGTTTCCATAGTTTAGCTATTGTGAATTGAGCTGCTATAAACATCGATGTGGCTGCATCACTGTAGTATGCTGATTTTAAGTCCTCTGGGTGTAAACCAAGGAGTGGGATAGCTCGGTCAAATGGTGGTTCCATTCCAAGTTTTCTGAGGAATCTCCATTTGCTTTCCTAAGTGGTTTCAGTAATCTGCAGTCCCACCAACAATGTATGATTGTACCTTCTTCCCCACATCCTCACCCCATTGAGGGTTTTCCTAACCCTTGTATAACTAGCTTTTCTTATGTAGACTCTTGAAGAAGTTCAGGCTAATTAATTATAAGGTATGTCTATATCATTGTCCTTTTGGGTAAGAGATCGACACATTTTAAACACAGTGAGACAGGTAAGAATTGGTGCAACACTAAGAAATTATCTAGAAATGTCTATGCAGTGACAATGTGGTCAATTAATGAATTAGGTCAATTAGTGATTGCCTAATTTTTCAGTAGGCAAGTCTGTACCTTTTAAAAATATACATAAATGGAAAGACTTTTCTCTTGTTTGCGTATAACATGTAGATTTGAGATACATAAATTCATTCCAGATACAGTAAAAATAATAAAAGTTTCATATGCAGCAGATCCTAAATCATTTATAAGACACCATAAGTTATTGAAGAAAGCATTTTAAAATGCTTTAAAATTTTAAAATTTTACAGGATCTCTTTAGTAGCAAAGAAAATGTTAGTACTTTGCAGAGAGGAGAAAATTCTTCCTAGATTTTCAATTCCAGGGACATAAAGAAAATCACTCCCAGGTGGCATGGGAAGTACACACCTGTAATCCCAGCTACTCTCAGGCTGAGGCAGGAGAATTTCAAGTTTGAGGCCAGCTTGGGCAACTTAGTAAGACCCTGTCTCAAAATTAAAAAGAAAATATGGTTAGGGATGTAGATCACAGGTAGAGCACATTTGCCTAATGTGTGTGAGGCCTTCTTATAATCCCTGGTACAAAGAAGGAAGGAAAGAGAGAAAAAAAAAAAAACACTTTCAAAGCTTCAATTAGTCTACTTTTTAGAAGATGCAAATTATGTGCACAAACATTAGACTAGGAGCTCTGATTAAACAAAAAATAAATTGTGGTCTTTCTCCTCCTAGAGCTAAGCACAAAGCACAACAGGTTACCCTTAGCAATATGGATTTTCATGTTCTCACCTTGAAATAGAAACTACCATGAGGAGCTGAGAATCCTACATCCCTCCTTCAGTATACCTGAGACTTGGAGACACGAAGTTAGCCAAAAGGATCAAAGTTATTCTAATTTGTTTGCAGTACCTTTATTCTCCGTGGCATGTGATATGCCTCAATATCAGCCTCCTTTCTCATTTTCATAGCCTTCTATCACTCCAGTTTTCATCACTATTTATCTTCATTATTCAGAAACATCAATTTGATAGAAAGAGCTATAAGAGGCAAATGAGATTTTAACATTCATTCAACACATCTAAATGTCTGAAGGCAGAGGAATAGAAGAGTCTGGGTTGCTGCTAAGAACTCTGAAGATTTAGATCACTCAGTTCTAAGTGTGCAAAGATGTAAGTACTATGGTATATTAAGTTTCAAATAAAATTTACAAATGATATGACAGCATTCAGAAAGATGGAAGAAAAGCTCTATATCCTGGAGTAACTGGGGGAAGTCTTAAAATAAATATTTACTTATTATCTGTTATGTGCCAACTGTGAAATTTTGTGATGCTTTATTGTTCCCAAGAGATTTGTCACAGGTAGTAGAGTAAGAGAGACAGGTTTTTCAGTTAGACCTTCAAGTCTAGTGCTCTTTCCATTACACTAGCTGGCTTCTTGGACGTGGTAAGGTGCTGTGGGTCTCAAAGGACACATTAGGAGCATGGTGTTGAAAAAGTGTTAAAAGTGGAAGAAGGGTGTCTCAGGCACGGTGACCCATTAAGGAATGCTGGTAGGATATGTTGTCACCATAATTTTTCTTTCACATTTTTCTCTCTGTTGAGATATTAGAGATGACTGATGAAAAACACATTTCATTTGAAAATTCCATCCCCAGGGGCCCAATTTTGGAGAAGCATGGCAAGAGACATTATTCTCAAAGAATAGGAACCAGGGCTGGGCCTGGGGCTCAGTGGTAAAGCACTTGCCTAGCATGTGTGAGGCACTGGGTTTGATTCTCAGCACCACATGCAAATAAGTAAATAAAGTTTCATCAACAATAAAAATATTTTAAGAAAAAGGAATAGGAACCATTAGATAATAACTTTATGACTTTCTGTCCTCAGCAGTTAGAGAACTCAGTCCACTATCATCTTATAAAATTTCATAATTTTCTCATTTTACTTCATTCTGGCTGTGTTCAGAGAATAGGTTGTCTTCAGATAGAAGTAAGGAGAACTGATGTTACAACCCAACTTCTCTGTCATTTCTTTTTTCTTTGGAGTACTCTCTTGACTTCATATGTTGAGTGATCAGTTTACACTAGCAACAGTTGGCTGGCTAGTCCAATGGAACTGTATCACGTAACTTTCATTCATCAGGTATCAAGTTTTGGATGTGATTACAACAGATCTCTTTCTGGATTGAACTGTATGGACTGTACTGTATGTTACCATGTTCATATGCTTGATTTTAGTGATGGCATTAAAACTCAGGGGGCTAGAGTTGTAGCTCAGTGGTAGAGCACTTGCCTGGCATGTGGAAGGCCCTGGGTTTGCTACTCAGCACCACATATAAATAAATAAAATAAAAGATCCATTGACAACTAAAAACTTAAAAAAAAAAAAAAACAACTCAGCTAATATGAAGGCATGCTACTCCAGGCCTTGCTTATGCTCAGCAATCAGGTTGATTAAAAATGATGAGTTGGGGTTGAAGGCTTTCAGAAAGCCCAGGTTGCCCATTTTTAAATATGCATGACAGGAGAGTGTATTTTGACATATTATACATACATGGAGTATGACTTATTCTAATAAGGATCCCATTCTTGTGGTTCTACATGATGTGGAGTTTCACTGGTCGTGTATTCAGGGAAGTTTTAATCCCTAAGAAACTGTTGAGAGAAACTACTAGGAAATCTTCTTTGTTGGAAGAGGATATTTGAGTCATTCTCAAAAATTGTAGTAGTAATGACTTTAGAAAGCTAGTAAAAGGTGATCAATAAAATGGTCTTCTTGAATAAATAGTGAAGACAATTTGGGACTAAAGTGTTCTGAAGGATTTTATAATTCTTGGATTTTTAGAAAAAGTGCACTGAACAGTTTGCTTTAGTTGGATGAAAAGTCTATGGAAGTTTTATGAGGAAAACAAGATTTTTCTCTGACAGGGAATACTTAGTAAGAGAACCACCTTTTTGAGATGCATCAAGTTCTCGATTTGGTATGCACTGCAACACATAACAATTTCCAGCGACCTACTTTAGAGGGAGTATGGAGATTTTCAGATTTTTCCCTGGGCTTTTTGTGTCTTTTATGACACCACCATTTTCTAGTTTCTGCTCTTAAGATTCCATTAATGTACCCTAAAAATACTTTCAAGGGCCAAAAAGAAAGAAAGAAAGAAATTGAGAGAAGTGCAGCATTAATTGCAAGGGATGAGAAAAATACAGGAAACAAACAAGTCAGTCACTCAGAGTACAAGAGAAACCAGCGAATTGGAGGAGGCAAGGCATCGTTTTGCCAAGCCATAGACTGGCAACAGTTTTCATTTAGGTAAAGGACATCCAGAAAATGTACACAGTTTAATCAAAACTCATGTAATGTAGCACAGAAGTTTAAAGATGTAAACAAGATTCCAATTTAATGTTCAGACTATGACTTATAAATTATCTGAATTGCTAAGTAGTAATATTTAATTAAATCGATTTATAATTACCATGACTAGTAAATAAGAGAGGTGGACTAATATCTGGGGAGAAATGGAGCATGTTCATAGGCCTAGAGCTTTTGTATCTGCAGTGGTTTTGCAAACTTCAGTGTGGATACAAGTTGCTGGGATGCTTATCAAAATGTATATTTCTAGGCTCCTTTCCCAGATAGTCTGACTTAGCAGTTCTAGTGCAGGGTTTCTCAATTTTGGCACTCTTGATGTTCTGGGTGGAATTTTTGGGTTGTGTGAGACTGCCTGGTGTCCTGCAGGACATTCAGTAGCATTCCAGGTCCACTAGATACCAGCAACACCCCTACCCTATGTGTGTTTCCAGTGGCAAAGGAATTCCTTCTTTGAAAACTACTAGTTTAGGTAGTAAAAGCCAAGGAATGTCTTGTATGTCTAGTAAGAACATCCAAGGTATTTTCTAACAAATGTGGTTGGTGGACTACTCCTGACAAAAACTGAACTACAGTATTACGGGTTGAATTTTGTTCCCCTCCATTTCAAATTCATATATTGAAGACTTAACTCCCAGTGACTCAAAATGGGACCTCATTTGGAAATAAAGCAGTTGTAAATTTAGTTAAAATGAGTCAGGGGCCCACCTACTCCAATATGACTGGTATTCTTCAAAATAGGGAAAATTTGGACAATAGACATGCCCTCAGGGAAAACATCCTACAAAGACTGATGTTATGGTTGGGCACAATAGCAAATGCCTATAATCCCTGCTACTAGTGAGGCTTAGGCAGGAGGATGGCAGGTTTGAGGCCAGTCACAGCAACTTAGTGAGAACTGTCTCAGAAATAAAAAGGGCTGGGGATGGGTCTCAATGGTAAAATGCCCTGGGTTCAATCCCTAGAAAAAAGAAAAGATTGGAATTCTGCCACCACAAGCCAAGGAACTACCAGTAGCTAGGAGAATGGCCTGAAACAGATCCTTCCCTAGAGCCTGCAGAGGAAGCAACTCCTTGCCAACCCCTCAATCTCAGGCTTTTAGACTCCAGAACAATGGGACAACAAATTTCTGTTGTTTAAGATACTTGGTTTGTGGTACTTTGTTACAGCAGTTCTAGGAAATGAATACCCTGAAAATAAACAAAACACAAAGTCAGAGTTTAGTATAGAAACAATATTTGAAGCAGGATCAGGGAACAAAATGAAAAGATGACAGATTGGCACCACCTAACACCAAGCATGTATTCATAAAATTAATACTTTCTATTTTTATTAAGCACACTCCAAATATACCTTGTCTAATACAAATATTTAGAGAAAAAAAAATTTTTTTCAATGCTAGGGATCAAACTCAGGTCCTAGTGAATGTTAGGCAAGTGCTCTGTCACTGAGTTACATCCCAAAGCCTGACAGTAAACTCTTGTAATGTGATTTGTTACTTTAAAAGACTGAAATTAAGTTGAGGAAGGAACAAAGGGAAAGGGAAGATACTGGGAAAGAGATTGATCAAATGTATGTATGAATGTGGCATAATGAATCTCACTATTATGTATAATTACAATGCACCAATAAAAAAGTAAAAAATTGTGAGTTCATATGATACAGTGGACTAATTGTTAAGTTATAAATATTTCTATAAGAAAAATAAACAAATCTGAAATGACATATGTACCATAATCAAGTTTTAGCAGGTATTATACAGTAATCAGATAGACTGAGTTGCTTGAAAGACAAGTATAAAGCATAAATTATGCCATTATTCATAGAGAAGGTAATATGTAAAGGCAAAAATACACTGACTATGCTCACACTGTAGCTTTAAGAAAAGTGTTGACTGTTTCAGGTCACAAAGGCACTATTTAGAGTACAGCAAGTGGGACCATGTGTCCTGCAGGCCACACAGTCATGTGCTTATCCAAAGTGGACAATTCATATCCTCTCAGTGCAAGGATGAAAATTACATTATTAAGAGCTTAAAGGTTATGTACCCTAATAATTTCATCTGCAAAAAAAGGAATACTGATTCTAGTTTTTATCAGCAAGAAAAACAAGAGCCCAGAAGCACATATCAGTCGTCTGGTCTTTAAGAAAGATACAAAAATCATATTAATAAACATCTTAGTTCCTGTTTCCTCCTACAATTGGAAAAAAGGAAACAAGTGTCCGTGTGTCAAGACTTTATAATAAAAATGTGTACAACTTCTACAGCAGGTGAAGACACCCAAATTTATTTTTTCTGTCCCCATAAGCAGAAACTACACAGCTAATGATAAAGAATGATAGGAAGCATTAACAAAGAGTTCCTAGAAATGTCTACAAATTAAGCTGAGCGATCAAATACAAACAAGGGTATATCTAGACTGCTGAAGTGCTCTTCACAAGTCGGCATAAACTAACAGGACTTTAAACTAGAAGCCTTTGCCAAACTCTCATTTGGATATAATCCCACCCAATCCCCTCACCTTCAATCAAGGAAGCTTTCCCGAGGGCCCTTCAAGAGTCACAAGAAGTTGATGCCACAGCACAGCTAAAAACACGTTTCACTTTAACAGATTTGCCTTCTGGAGGGGTGAGGGTTGGGGGCGGGGGGGGGGGTCGTGAGGATTAAGTTCGGCTGCTAGTTTAAATGGCCCTAGGAAGTTAGGATAGAGACTACCTATTCTCAAGGCAGATTTCCGAAAGAGGGCCAGACCAGTACAGAACTGGCTCGGAGTCTTTCAGAGGAGAAACCCAGGGCACGAAAAAGACAAGTCAAAGGTTTTTACAGCAACACTGATAGTATTACGCCCCTCCAATTGTTTTTTCGAAGTTACTGAATCCTCGCATTCAAACCAGGCCAAATGAAGGATTTACCCCCTTTTCTCGGGGCGCCTCTCTTCTTCCTTCCCCCCACTCCTCTCCACCCCGAAGGCAAGGGCTGGTGCCCAGGCACTGCTGAGGTCCACTGCGGGCAGTTCCAGTCTAGGGCGGTTGCCTAGAAGTCAGCCTGACGCCAAGAAATCTAATCGCCCACGTCTGCTCTCTCGGGCTATTGTGCCCCTAGGGGAAGGCAGAATAGGTGAGGATGGCAGGAGAGAACCAGTTCCCCGACAGTCCAAAAACGGTGAGGGTGTGGGGCAAGGGCGGGAATGCAGCGCGGCCTCCCTCCCGGAGATCACCTTGCGCTGACCTAGTTGAGCTGCGAAGGAAGGAGCCCCCGCCTGCGAAGAAGGAGGGCGGGGCGGGAGGTAGGCGTGGCCTCGGATGGGGGCGGAGTCTAGAGCGGGATCTTTCTGGAGCTGGCCTGTGATTCGCGGAAGAATTCGAGCCGGAAGCGGGCCGGGAGGCGTCGGCGGCTGCGGCGGCGCACGTGGTGACGTGCGAGGGGGTGCGGCGCGGGAGGGCAGCCCGCGGCGGCAGTGTCTCCGGGACTCGCGTGGAGGTCGGTCGTCCTGAGTCGCTGGGGTGCTTCTCCGCCTGCTGCGTCGGCGCGGCTGTTCCAGCTAGCGAGCTAGTTCTTGGGAGTCCTTCGCGGCACTGCCCCCTTCTCGTGGCCTCCGCGGACTGGCTGCTGGTCCTTTCGCTCGATCGCTGCCCCTCTCCGCTGGCTCGAGGCGCTTTCCGTTGGGCCAGTTCCCTCCCGCTTCCTCCTGCTCCCCGTCGAAGCTCTGGAAATGAATTTTTCCATCTCTTCAGAAATGAACCAGGTAATACGCTCTGGTCCTACAGACGGCGGAGGAGGGCGAGGGTGCGGCCGGGATTGGAGAGGAGGGGATGGCGCGGGCAGCCGGGAGGATGGTGGGAGGCGCGGAGCGTTGTCCTGGTCTCTGGGTGGGACGCCCTAAGCCGCAGCTGCCGCCTGTCTCCGGAGGAAAAGCCGGCGGCGCGCGGACCTTTGCTCCAGGTGCTGCCATGGTTGCCAGGTCGCGTTGGCGGCCCAGGACGAGCGCCGACAGCCTCTGAGAGCGACTCGGGGCCCTTCTCTAAGCCAGGGAGGGGTGGCGGGAAAGAGAGGCTTCCCTGGAGGGGTCCTTGGGGCTTGGCAGGGCGCCACAGGGTAGGACTACCCGCCGAAAGGAGGGCGCGGGAAGCTGCGTTCTCACTGTCAGGAACGGCAGCCTAGTAGCGCGGGGTATGGGCTCCGGTCTCTGAGACCGTCTGGAGCTCAGCGCGTGTGGGCGGGGAACCGGCCTCAAGTCGTGTAGGTCCCGGGACCTGGAGTGGGTGGCACGGAGACCCCGATCGCCGTGGGCCGCGGGGTCCTTTGTTCCCGCTCCACGTTGCCCGCTTTTCTTGCCAAGCGCGGGGAGAAGGGGGCGGGAGGAGCGAGGGAGCGGCTGCCCTGACGTGTCGGCGCTGAATGACTGCGGGGCTGGCCAATCCTGGGCGGGGGTGTGCGGGCGCCGGGCGCCTTGCCTCGCCTCGCCTCGCCTCGCCGCCTTCGGAGTGGGCGCCGGCCTGGCCGCGCTGCGGGTGAGGCCCGTGGCTGCAGGACCGGCCACTCGCGCGGAGACGCGGGCCAGTGTTTTTTACGAAAGAAATGGGTAGAGACGTTTGCTCCTTATTCGTCTCGCTAGGCATTTTACAAAGTGTCTCTGGTCGTAAGCTCTGGATAGAAAGGCATCAGACTCAAGGTTGAACATAGGGAAATTTGAACCACAGATGCTTTAGAAGTACATATACTTTTTTCTCTCCACGTATTAAGAGAAATGTTTTGTGACAGCTGACTTTTCAAACAAGAAGACATCAAATGGTCCAAAGGGCGCGGGTATAATTTGGTAGCTAGAGGTAAACGGGACTTCCTTAGCCAGAAACACGAAGTGGTTTTCCTATTTTCTTAATAGATGAAATCTCTAGCTAATTAAGATTCTGCTTTCTGTAAACCTTTGTTTTAATTTGCAGTTCTTTCTAATACATCCCCCCACCAACACAAAGCATTTAGATTTTAGACTTAGTTTTAAATGTTCTTTTGGCTATTTGCTTTAAAGTGAGCTGGAGTTTTGTTTTTTTTGATGGATATTGTAGATGGCAATTTAATGTGATTTTTGAAAATAAATTTCTTAATTTACACGTTTTCCTCTTAGAGAAATGTCGAAATCATTGATGCAAGGATGAAGTACCCCTAAAAAATTATTCTGTTAACTTTTTAGCAGTACGATTGTGTACTCAAATACTGCAGGTAGAGTTTCTTAAAGATTAGGGATTCTTCCACTAGTGTGCTAGAGGCTGTAAATTGAAGTATTTTGAAGAGGAGAGTTAGAACCACAGAAAATACATGTTTAACTTGTAAATGTCAACTTACACTTTTGATAGTGCATGTCCAACAGGTATCTTAGCATTAGAATGTCCCAGACTCTTCCTTTACTTCCTTCCTATTTTTCTTTGTGCAGCAAATGAAAAACAAGGTGTTGCTTCTTGAATTCTTTTTTTTTAAAGTATTGATTTTTGGTAATGATGCCACAACATCCCAGCTAAAATACCTTATGTCCTCACTGCCTTAGTTAACTATGCATGGGTGTACAGAATCTTCTCTTAGTTGCCCTGTGTCCTTGTTTTGCCCATTCCTCCAGACCATCCTTCACTTTTGTACTCTAATGCCCTTTGCTTCCTTGCTTAAACCTCCATCTGGTCTCCATACTTCGAGTTGTTTAAACCTTGGAATTAGTCTCTTGCTTCCTCTTCCACCACTTACCATATGCATCCTGCCATCTACAGATCTAGGGAAACCAAAATAGTTAACAGTCTCTGGAATGTGCGTGCTGTCATACCTTCCTTTCCTTTTTGTTTGAGCTGTTTTCACTGTTTGATTTATCTGTATTCTTGGCCTTTTGTAAAGTGGTCAATGCTGAGGAATTGAGTCAACTCCATTGTGTTATAAGCCTTCCATTCCAGTTTGTGCCTGGCCATGTTTGGTACTACAGATGTTTGTATTGTAACCAAAGAATCATAAAACCATGTGTTTAAAAATGTAGAGGAAGTGAATGAGTTTGGTGAGTTGATAATGGCTGGTGATAGTGGTTGTAGAGATGTTACTAGAAAGCTGTAACTTTTGGTTTTAAAAAGTGGGCTGGGGGCTGGGGTTGTGGCTCAGTGGTAGAGTGCTTGCCTTAGCATGTATGAAGCACTGGGTTCGATCCTCAGCACCACAGAGAAATAAATAAATAAGGGCCGGGGATATAGCTCAGTTGGTAAAGTGCTTTCCTCCCATGCACAAGGCCCTGGGTTCAATCCCTAGCACCAGTCAATCAATCAATCAATCAATAGAAGTATTGTGTTCATCTACAACTAAAAAAATTTTTTTTAAAAGTGGGCTAGGGATGTAATTCTGTGGTGGGGGGGTTCAATCCCCACCACAAGCCAAAAAAAAAAAAAAAAATTGATTTACTTTGTAATTGACTGCCTCAAAAATTACTTTTAAGCTTAAATATTTGCCATTTACCTTGAGCTTTTAAGAATGCTTTGAAAATTGGATAATTTTTATCTTGCTCTTACTGAAGGTCAGAATTTGGGGAGAGGCTGGTTTGTGCCTGCCTTTTTCACAGCTCTTTAAGACTTGTTGAATTGTATGTCACTTAAGCTAATGTTTCTGGGTTGTGGTAACTTCTGAATTCTGAGTGATACTATATTAAGTCATTTAATTCATTTTTGAGTCAGAATTCTGTCTTCCATTTCTTACACTGGCTGTACTAAAGAACTCAAATAATTTTGATGCCAGCTTTAATTTTTAAAGTGGATTACTTGAAAGGATTTTTTAAATACACAGCAAGATAATTTTTATACTCTTTTTTATGTCTCTGGGATAGTTGGGCTTTTGGTTTGGCTTTTCAAAGAAAAAATAATTTTCTCCTTTTTTTTTTTTTAATTCCTCAAGTTATTGTGCTTCTGTTTCTTGGACCAAATAGGATCTAAAAATGTCATGGATAGTTTAAAACTTTTGATTTGCCCAAGCTTACTTTAATGAAAGTGAACATGAACTTTCATAATAAGTTTGCATTAATTTAAATGTCATCTGGACTTGGACTGGCTTTTAGAGTAAGTAATGTTGTACTGACCAGTAGAAAATTAAAGAGATGAAGTTCCTATTAAGACCTAGGTCTACAAAAAGTCAGGCACTAAATATAGTAGGAATGATTGCAGAACATAATAATATGCAGAATTTTATGCCAAGAGTTGCTCCAAAAATTGTTTTCTCTTAAAGAACTGCAGTAATTATATTATAACCATCTACTTGTTTTGAGGAGGAACATTCAATTGTCAAATAATAGATGCCATTTTTATTCTTAGAAAAGACAAGTTTGTAACTGCATACTGGAAAAAAATGGTCAAAGTTTAATACATATATATAAATCTCAACAGTATTTTGGTATTTCAAAGGGTATATTTTATTTTAGAACACCCCCCCCCCCCCCCCCCAGGTACTGGGGATTGAACCCAGTGACACTTTACCTCTGAGCTACATGCTCTAGCCCTTTTTATTTTATTTTGAGACAGGGTCTCACTAAGTTTCCCAAGCTGGCCTCAAAATTATGATCATCCTGCCCCAGCGTCCTGAGTTGCTGGGATTACAGGCCAATCTATGTGAAAGTATAAAGCAGAAGAAATCAACATTGCATAATGGTATGGTACAGTTTTCATGAAGGAGTAAGTATTGAGAGCAATCCCAGCCTGAGTTAGAATACTTGGGTTTCCTTGAAATAAAACCTAAGGTATGGAAAAAACAATTAGGGCATATGGAATCCTGTTCTCTTACAGATTGTGCACAAGTTAAAACTAACACAGTAAGTATGTTGAATTAGAACTGGAGTCCTGGGGTAAGTGATTCACTTGGACATAATTGTTAGTTTAGAGTTGTGGATTTGATACATAAAGCAAATCAAAGCAATTTTAAGATGTCCATTTTTTGAAGTACACACATATTTCACATAATTCCTTAGTTCTTTTTCCCTGAATTATACAGTGGTATAATAGCAGTGCAGGTGAATTTTTTTTTTAAGTGTCATAAGAATTTGACACTAGTAATTGATGACATGTGAAAATGAGGGGGGATGAGTAAAGTAGGAGGACTGATTGCCTTGATTTAGTTTGACTGAGTTATTCCATTAGAATTTTATTACTATAAGTGAGAAAAATCATCATCCAAATCACAGATACGAATGCTTTGCTTTTTGTTCATCTAGTTTATTTCCACAAATTATTCATTTATGTTCAGGTTTTAGGCTAGTTGTGGGGAGAGATGGGATGAATACAAAAGATGGACAAAATGGAGGGTTTGCTTTCAGTGAGGTCTTGAATCAAGGAAGACAAGCAGGTACCTAGAGGCAGAGCACAGGCCAGACAAGCTGGAAGATCACACATACCTTTCAGAGAGGGTTCTGTATGTGGAAGATGGGGAGAAATTACTTGCCAATTATGGGGATTTGGCAAAGACTACAGCCAAAAGATGTCATCTGTCAGCATTATTCTACCAGCATTCTAGGTAGAAAGAACAACTTGAACAAAGGTCCTGGGCAGAGCACATTTGGGAAAACAATGTATCAGGTTGTAACAGTTATATACGGTGTTTGATAATAATGCCTATAGGTTGTTTGCTTTTTCCTAAAAGCAGACATCTCATGTTTGCATATTAGTTGGAATCTAATAGTAAAGAGTTTTAGAGTTAAGGAATATATTTATTCTTTAATTCCTAGGTGTGTATTCCTAGGTAAGGTATTGTCCACTTAAACAATAAGATATTAGCTCCTGCCCTCTGGGGAAGGATATTTTTTAAAGATCACTTGAGTTGAGTGCAAGTTGAAAAGTTTTTGTGTAATTATATTTGTTACCATTTTTATGTAGTGTGATTATTGCTACCATTTACTTTAAAATCTTTTAAAGATCAGTGATAGGCTTTGATTATTCTGAGTAACTTAATTTTGTCGTTGTTTCAGATTATGATGCATCTTTATCACAGAAGAAATTCGTGTCTATAGCTTTTAAGGACTTGATTACATCATTTTCAAGCCTGATAGTTTTGGAACCACCATTAGAGCTTAAGACACATCTACCTTTACTTCAGCTACTTGTCTTCATACCTTGACCAAGTGCTTCATTTCATCACTCCTTTGCCTTTGGATTATTTGCATTCCCAGTAATATATTTCCTACCTGTGTAGTAGGTAAGTGAAAATTCCCTGTCCCATCCAGCATCGACACAGTGTCATAACTCAGTAGCAGAGTACTTGCCTAGTATGTATGAGGCCTTGGGTTCAGTCCCCAGTATACCTGCTGCCCAAAAAAGGCACAGTGATTTTCTGAAGACTGTGCTGAATATAGTAGCAGTCTTTCGTAATGTTTAAAAGGCAGAAAAGTCAGTAATCTTTGAATGAAAAAGCATTTTTTATATTTTCCTTTCTGTAAACTAAGTTCCTTCAAACTGGAATCTCCTATTACTACTTTCTAATGATATATTTTGTATAATCATTAGTTGTTTACAAGTAAAGTGAAATGTAAAAATGTTTATAAAGAACTTAAGTTTCAATTATGTAATCTTAGGAAATAAGTTCTTTAGAGTATGTGAAACTTATAAAGGGAGCATAGCATAAAGTTCATCTTTTTAAATCTCCCTAACCTTCTGTACTTAAAAACATTTGGAAAAATCATTTGGCAGATAAGGTGCTAGGACTTATAATTGTGTTTAAGGCAAGAGAGGAAGAAGGCAGCTATTTCCATTTAAATCTTGATTATACATAATATGGAGGAAGAATCTCCAGTTGAGGGCCCTTTAAGGAAACTGAGAAAGTACAAGATTGGGATGTATAACAGTTTTTCTCATTTGTATGTAAAGGAATGGCAACCACCCAAATCCCAAGAAAATCTGTGTGCCATGGCTACTTCACCTTCTTTCAGGCTTTTAGGTTGCTTGTTATGGGTGTGGGCAGGATGGAGTTTGATTTCCTTCCCCTCAGAATGAATGTGCTAATGGGCTTGGAAGCCTGGCTCATGCTGCTGAGATCCCACTGCTGTTACAAGTCCTTAAAGACCTGTGACCAGAGTATGGGGGTACAAAGACTTGGGTATTCTGTACCAGTGTTTTGTAACCAAGTTTTTTGTGTGATAAAATTTTTACATGTTATTGATGGGATGGATTTTGAGAAGAAAGGCATCATACTAAGATATGATTTTTTTAAAACCACCACTTGCAAATAAAGTAATTTAGCTTTCTTTCTGGTGTTTAGCCAAATTTATAAGGAAAAATGATTCCCAATGGATATTTGATGTTTGAAGATGAAAATTTTATTGAGTCTTCTGTTGCCAAATTGAATGCTCTGAGGAAAAGTGGCCAGTTCTGTGATGTTCGGCTTCAGGTATTTAACTTATTGGAAACTTGCAGAATCCATTTTCTACTAAAAGGTGTTAAGTTCTTGGGTTTGCTTTTTTTTTTTTTCCTCCATAGGCATTTAATGAAATGACTTTTTAAAAGAATGCTTTATCTAGAACCATGTAAGATAAAGGAGGCTGGTGTGTAGTAATTATCTAGAGAAGTACATAGTCATAATACTTCTAATTTTAATTTTTCATCATTTCAGGTCTGCGGTCATGAGATGTTAGCACACAGAGCAGTATTAGCTTGCTGCAGTCCCTATTTATTTGAAATCTTTAATAGTGATAGTGATCCTCATGGAATTTCTCATGTTAAATTTGATGATCTCAATCCAGAAGCTGTTGAAGTCTTGTTGAATTATGCCTACACTGCTCAGTAAGTACTTTAAGCCATAAAATTCCAAGTCTCTCTAGATGTATTCAAGTAAAGTATCTGTTTTAAGGCCTTGTTATCATATATATAAAGAGCTTTTTTATTTTTATTTTTTTTAAATAGGTTGAAAGCTGATAAAGAATTAGTGAAAGATGTTTACTCTGCAGCAAAAAAGCTGAAGATGGACCGCGTAAAGCAGGTAGAATATCAGAAATAAATATATTAAAGGGTTACTATTACTACAGAGTTTGTGTAATCAGAATGTAGAACTTGTCATAAAACATTTTGTTAGTCCCAGGACCTTGAAAATGCTCTTCCCCCAAGAACTGAATATGTTGTTTTAACTCTTTGGCTATAAAGTACTTAGATTACACTTCTTTCTAAAGGTAATTTGGGCTAATGTCTTGCTCTTTTGGGAGTCTTCTGTGGCAATGGTAGGTATATTGGTTTCTCCTTTTTTAATTATTTTTTCCATTTGACATTATTCCAAATGTACTTAAAAAAAAAAACAAACACTTTCTTTAGGGTTGACAAATATGGGTATTAGGACATTTAGCAATACAGTACATCTAGTCTGGAGTAGATACATTAATTTTGGGGAGCATTAGGTACACACTGACTATACTACGGTAGCTAGCTGGAAACCACAGAACTAGCTCTGCCACAGCTGCATGGACTTGGGCTGTTCCGGCCAATCCCAAGCTGTGCCAGTGAAATATGCTAAGAGTTGGAGTGGTATATTGCAGTCTCTGGCAGTACCAGTCAGACCATTCATCTGTTTTTACCAAGAGTTAGCATATACTGTATATCTTAATTCTGTTTTTCTTTACTTCTTTTTCTTTGTTCTTCTTTAACAGTATTCTGCCTGGAATTTAATGCCTCAGAGAAGTGCTTAATAATTTAGGAAAAAAAAGGCATTTAATCCTCTAATGCAAGCCACAGGCCAGCAGTCTATTTTTACCAAGTTTTATTAGAACACAGCTATGCTCATTCATTTACATAGGATCTACAGCCGTCATCCAGCTGTGGTAACAGATTTGAGTAGTTATGATGGACAACATGGCCACAAGCCCAAAATACTATCTGGCCATATTTGCTTCTTCCAATGCCACTTCTCCATTCAAAAATTCTGTGATTTAAAGCACATATTATTGAGTTTAGCATTTGAGGTTCTCCCTAATTTAGTTGCTGTTTTTCAAAATTATTTCCTAATTATTTTATCTTTTGCTTCAACCAGGCTGAATCATTTTGCAGCCTCTTCCTACTTTCTTTCTACACTCAACATCAACATCATTCATCTCTTTTGTAGAGCACAGTTTTGATCTGGCTTTTCATGAAACCTCAGCTAATTATTCCAATTGAAAATACCTATCTGAACCCTACTTGGCTTTTCAGTTTGTCATGTCTCTCCTTAAAAAGCTGTATTGGGTGACATTCTTTGATGTCTGTCAGTTGGATGTGTATTGTTCCCACTGTTAAATTTGTTGTATTTTAAGATGGTGATTTCAGTTCCTCTTTATATCTTCACCTACTACTTACATGGTGAACACAGCTTGTAGAATAAATATATGTAATTGTTGGTACTTGTTTATTTCCTTTCCAAGGTTTGTGGTGATTATTTACTGTCTAGGATGGATATTACCAGCTGCATTTCTTACCGAAATTTTGCAAGTTGTATGGGAGACTCCCGTTTGTTGAATAAGGTTGATGCTTATATTCAGGAGCATTTGTTAGAAATTTCAGAAGAGGAGGAATTTCTTAAGCTTCCACGACTAAAGGTAAAGACTACAGCATAGTAACATTTATACTATCTAGTTCTAGGCACACAGAATCTTTGTGCATATTTCAAGCAAGTGAGTAATGGTTATGAAAACAGTAATATATTGAAATTAGCAGTGTAATGAGTTTCTACTACCAGTTAGTTTACTTCCTTTGTTTAGAGTAAATGGATGTAATGCATTTGGGCATCGATGACAACTTTACTATGAAATCCAGAAGCTGAGAACTAGCATTTTAATACTGATCTGTATGTCACTATTTTTTCACCTCTAGTTGGAGGTAATGCTTGAAGATAATGTTTGCTTGCCCAGCAATGGCAAATTGTATACAAAGGTAATCAACTGGGTGCAGCGTAGCATCTGGGAGAATGGAGACAGTCTGGAAGAGCTGATGGAAGAGGTTAGTTGTAAAGTAAATGGGATTGAACAGTTCTTAAAAATTATTTTGCTATAACATGAAGGATTCCCTTTCACTTTTATTTTATAACCATGACCCTAAAGAATTTAAATTTTGCTATAGGTACCCCTAAGCTGAGAAACAGGGGGGGTGTCCAGGTGAGCTGAATGAACTGTTCAGTTTGGTCTTCTGCTTTTCTTTTTTTTTTTCTTTTTAAAAATTTCTTTGCTTATTATGTGCTGTTAACTTTCTTTAAAGTAGCATGTAATTTGCTTTAGAAATGGGAGGTGGTACTGAAGTTTTCTGTAGATTCTTAATTTTTCTTCACAGGTTTTTGCTTTAAATTTGACAAGTAGGTAAAGCTTCTAATGGTTGTTCCTCCCCATTGGTTTATCTCCCCATAGGTTTATTAACAAAACTAGGATACCCAAGACTGAAGAAACAAGAAGAAACCTCAAGTGTATTGACACGTAAAGAAGCAGCAGTCCTGCCCCAGTTCTCCTAAGAAAAATCCGCTGTGGGCAGAGAACGATGATGATTTAATGGTGTTTACTCCTTTACAGGATTCTTCTCTCTAAAGCTTTGTGTTTTTCAATGGTGTTGTTAATACATGAATTCACTCATTTAACTTGGGCTACTTTAAAAAAATATCTAAGAAAAGAAATTGATAGAGAAATGGTGGGAATTAAAAATACACAGGCGGAGCAGTGGAGTAACCTTGAGTTTATTGCTCCCCATAAACCTTCAGAATCACCAAAGGCTTGCCAAATCTGTTAGTCCTATAAAAACACGGTTGTCGTTATGTTCTAAAAAGGCTAACAGTTGATCTGTGAGTTCTGTGATTTCCCACTTGAAAATCAAATCAGATGCATTAGCCGTGTGTTTGCATCTGTTTAAGAAGATAACTACAGCTTGCTTGAATTTTTGCATTTGTTTTTTCTTTGTTTTTCTTGGCATTAACTACAGGAGAGAAGTATGTTTATGCAAATCAGACCATTTATTTTCAAAGGTGTAAACTATTCAGTATTTTTCTGTAAATATGTATATTCTTTAAGAGTCTATAAATTGTACCTAGTGCCTTTTTCTTAATGTTATGTAATAGAAGCTATGAAAAAAATGAAGATTTCTTTCAAGCCAGTCAAGCCAAGGACTCTTCCGCCAGTATTAGAAGATTTTGTATTTGATTTTGTTTTTTTTGGTTTTGCTTTTTAAATTTTTACCACCATGACATGTATTTTTCTTTACTTCGGAATCCTGCCAGAGTAAGAGGTCAAGAAGCTCAAGAAGCACACTGGAGGTTACCTTGAGGCGGTTGTGTAATCTGCATACTAGTGGAGTAGCCATGGTGACAGTAGCCACATGGGTGTTCTGTTGCTGTTTTGCAGGTTCAAACCTTGTACTACTCAGCTGATCACAAGCTGCTTGATGGGAACCTACTAGATGGACAGGCTGAGGTCTTTGGCAGTGATGATGACCACATTCAGTTTGTGCAGGTACACATTGCACAGTCTGAGGTAACCTCAGGTTAAAATTTGGACAATTTTATAGAATACTTAAATTTTCCTTTAATAAAGGAAAGTAGACAACTTCATTGGTATGACTGGACAGAAACATTTTTGGGAGAAAGCAAGCTTATCAGAGTTACTGGCATTTTTGCCATGTGAAAAGAAATTAACTCACCATGTTAGAAAATCCCATTTAGATTTTTTTCTCATAAAGTAGGATTTGCAAGTTGTAAGAAAAAGGAACGGTAAGACGAAGCAATATAGAAATTTTTTGGTTTGGTTAGATTACAAAAATCAGTTGTTGCAACAGGCATGACTGATAAACCCAGTTGAAAAAAAGATGCAGGAGGACTCTTAAATTCTTGATGGCTATGAAAGAAATATTGCATATCTCTTTAATTACTGATGTCTCATTATTTGAATGGCATAAACTTAGAAGTGGTTCATCCTTTGTTATAACTTGTTCTAGATGTTTCTTTAGCAAACTGAACTAAAACAGTTCTATTGTACTAATGAAATTAGTTTCCTTTCATAAAGTCCAGTTTCATTTCCCCCTTTGTGGGTAAACACATACTTAATGAGGTACATTTTCAGCAACTAATAGAGAAAAAACATTTCAGATAGATCCATTTAGCACAGTTTTCCCCCCAATGCTTGGGATCAAAACAGATACTAGCCCCATAATCTACCACTGAAGCCACATCCTTATCCCCAAATCTTAAGATGTCATACAGTGAGCCAAATGGTATAAACACTGCCCATATCAAGAAGAAAAAATTTCTAGCATCCTTAGCCTTTTTCTACCCCTTCTCATTTAGGACCCTACACATCCCAAGGGATATCATGGCCTAATTTCTGCCAAAACAGATTAGTTTGCCTATGTTTGAAATTTACATAAATGGTCATACAGTAAAACATAAATGGTCGTTTGAAATTTGACCTCAACTTCATATTTATGAAGGATAAGCTATGAAGTAGTCAACCCAGATTAAAGAGTGTTTTCCTTTAAAAATTGGAAGGTAAACGATAGACAG
The DNA here is from genome assembly GCA_020662805.1 of Glaucomys volans. Taxonomy (NCBI): domain Eukaryota; kingdom Metazoa; phylum Chordata; class Mammalia; order Rodentia; family Sciuridae; genus Glaucomys; species Glaucomys volans. The sequence goes on along the minus strand of JAJEJO010000737.1, from coordinate 990,011 downwards.
TAGTATCCTGTGTGGTTATTGTATCAAGTGTTAACGCTGTGGTGGTCTGTGGTAAAGGTGGCTTAATAATTCTTTTTAAAATAACTTTTGGGTTTGAAGTGGTGGAGAATTTTGTTCATGTGTGTGCATTTTTAATAAAGATTATTTTCTCTGCTAACTATAAATATTTTAAGTTCCATTTTAAAATTTTTTTCAATAAGCAAAAGTTGAATGCCCAGTAAGTGGCTGACCATGATGTTTGGCATGGGGGCCCAAAAATGTAAGAAATAGCTTCTGCTTTCAGGACCTTATCAGGGTGGATGTTAAACAATACAGATTTACAAGTGGCATTAAAGAGGAGGTCATAGTAGAGATAAGAGGTGAGAAACCAGGAGTATTTCACAGGAGGCAAAATTTGAGCAGTTTTAGGATTGAGAGGTATTTACACAGCAGGTAGAGGTTAAATAGCAAAAGTTACCTATGCAAGGATGTTGCTCTTGGGGACTGGTAGGTAAATACTACCTGAATGGGCTTATACTTTTTCTTTCTTTCTTTTTTTTTTTAAGATTACCACTTCCTTAATGAATCCTCTATCTGCTATTTTTATTTATTTTTTTAATGTAGTGCTGAGGATTGAACCCATGCCTCACATAAAGTATAAGTGCTAGGCGAGCACTCTACCACTCAGTCCCAGCCCCTAGGCTTATACTTTATCCCATAGATTACAAGAATTTAGATGAGAATAAAATCTGTGGGATTCTGACACATGTGAATAGGTAGGATGAATAGATAGATATAGTGAATGAGAGTCCTTTCTACAGGCTTCAGGAATAGGAAAAGGAGGTTGAGAAGAAGCCATTAGAAAGGCAAGAACATGATTAGAATCTAATCGTGTTATAAAAGCTACCTAAGGTAGGAGAAGACAGTTTGGAGACAGAATAAATTTGTCAACTCAAATTCTTCTGTGGGAGGTCTTGTAAAATAAGGTGAGGGATCGATGCATGTCTCAAGGAGTTAACCTGCATTCTGTGTAGGGCTGTTAGTTATACACTACTAGTTGTCTTAAGCGTTCTAGTGCCTTTCTCTTCCACAGTCATTCTGTCAGTTATAGTCCGTACATGAGTTTTGCTGCAGTACGGTCTCTTAATGTAACATTGTTCATTTGTGATACTTCGGATTCCTTCTTCCCAAGAATTGGGATGAAGTTTTTATGTACCTTGTAGTTACTAATAACATGAATATTGACATACAAACCTTATTTTTTGTATTACTAGTATTTTTATACTCTGACAAATCTGTCACAGTATAAGAAGAATGGGCCTCATTCTCAGAATTCCCAATCTTAATTTTAGCTTATTGCCTTATATGTATCTTCTGAGGCAGTGTAATCTATTTTCACTTTATGAAAAAGATAATATGAATGAAGTATCTAATAATACCAGGCCATCTCAATGAGATTTAATGATGACATTGACATGGTACATTCCGTCTTTCTTTGCTCACAGTAGTCCACATATGCTGTTAACCACACCTGTTGAATGGCCGAAACCTGACTTTTGATAGTGTTTTTTACAGCTTCCATTAGCTGTCAATAATCTTTTTCTCTATAACTTGATCTATGGCTTTTTGTTTTCATTAGCAACAGAAATTTCCATTAGAAATCTTAACCTACCCATGTGCTCTGGCCCTGGGCATCAGAATAGGTGGATGAGCAGAGTGGGCCAGGTACTGAATGGGGTACCTGTTCAACTGGCAGTTCTCCCAGGATCTTGATTCTCAGTTCCATATGGTCATGTCCCTCGGAAGTGGCAAAGGCTCAAGTAGCTGGAAGAAAGCCATGAAAAGAAGCTTGTGTATGAGAACACGTGGGGTTCTTCTGTTAGAATCATTTGAATCAGCAGCTTTGTTCCTGTGTATTCTACTTTGTAAATTATTTCGTTCTTTGAGTGTTTCATTTCTCGTTACTACTTTTTAAAATTTTTTTTGATACAGTATTGTCTAGAGAACCACCATACAACACCCATAACACCAGCTATAAAGAAACACACTTCAGTGTTTCTTACGTTTGCCAGTTTTTTCCTGTAAAATATTTTGAGAGAGACTGGCTGAATCTTCATACAGTGCCTGCTCACTTTGCTGGCACCGTATGAAGGATACATTATGTGGTTTAGGTAGGTTTGACAATTTCATATAGATAGGAGGTTAAATATTCTCAGTTAATTCAATGCCATTTTAAATTTAGAATGTCTTTTGGGAGATTCTGTACTTAATATAAAAAAAAAGAGCTTATGTGAATTAGTTTGCTTTTCTCTGCCTCCCCATTCCCCTATTGAGGAGATATCATTCTGACACCTGATCTGCAGCATGGGATTTGAAATGTTTGAGTTTTTTTCTGACCAGACCAAGTATGTAGGTGTACTTGTGTCCTTGTAAGTGGAGATGGAAGTATGCCAGTAATTTGCGTCGATTGGAAAGTGTTGGTTTGTGTTATATTTAGTGTGCTCTTAAGTGTCCTACATAGTGGAAACCATTCGGTGTTTTGGCAGTGTGGTGTGGAATAGCTGAGGAACAAAGGTACACAAGGTATGGTCCTTGGCTAGGTTTCTGTAGCTACCTTTTGATTTTGCAGAAAAAGCCGCCACGTGAGAACGGCCATAAGCAGATAAGTAGCAGTTCCACTGGATGTCTCTCTTCTCCAAATGCTACAGTACAAAGCCCTAAGCACGAGTGGAAAATCATTGCTTCCGAGAAGACGTCAAGTAAGTATATGACACTGACCAGGTTTGTCTTCGATTTTTCTATTTTTAGGGAGTATTGTCAATTTAATACTTTCAAATTGACTACTTAAAAAATTCAGAACTAGTTAAGTTTGAGAACAGTAGAAAATGTTCCAGTCTGGGATCTGGAGACTAGAGTGTAATTCAGAATCATATAGTAATCAAAAGTATTAATGATTTCCTCTGTTAACACAGAATTCTTGTGCTTACAGATAACACTTACTTGTGCCTAGCTGTGCTGGATGGTATATTCTGTGTGATCTTCCTTCATGGTCGAAACAGCCCGCAGAGCTCACCAACAAGTACTCCAAAACTAGTCAAGAGTTTAAGCTTTGAGATGCAGCCAAATGAACTAATAGAAAAGCCCATGTCTCCCATGCAGTATGCACGATCTGGCTTGGGGACAGCAGAGATGAATGGCAAACTCATAGCTGCAGGTAAGACCAGAAGGATTGGTGACTGACTGGAAATGTTTAACTGGGTCAGCCTGTGAGTAGGCATTTATATTTGTGGCATGCCTGTGCATTTTGGGAGAGAGGGCTTACTATACCTTGTTCCATGGAACTCCATGAAGATAGACAAATAACAAGTAAATATTGTTATTTGTTAATTGGAGCAAGGTCAGTTTCTTATTTCAGTTTTTTTATGGTTTTTTTTTTTTGCTGGGGGTGGGGTGCAGTGCTAGGGATTGAACCCAGCACATGCTAGGCAAGCATTCCACTACTGAGCCACATGCGCAACGTTTCTAATTTAAAAAACTGTAGAGTGGGCAAATTTTTCTCTTCTAATTATATGAATGATTCAGTATTCTCAGCTGAATAGAAGCATTTAGTTAAAATATCAGCTAATGGGTCCTTAATATTTCATGCTTTTTCTCATTGTGCACATTACTTTAAGCCATAGGAACCCTGGCCCAGTTTACTATTCTAAACATCAATCTCGATGGTTCTTGTACAGGTGGCTATAACAGAGAAGAATGCCTTCGAACAGTTGAATGCTACGATCCACATACAGATCACTGGTCCTTCCTTGCTCCCATGAGAACACCAAGAGCCCGATTTCAAATGGCTGTACTCATGGTAAGCACATTATATTGCACAAACAACCCATATTTAGGTTTTTTTCTCATAACACAGAAGGGTTGAAATTCTTATCCTACTTTTGGCATAGGGTCAGCTCTATGTGGTAGGTGGATCGAATGGCCACTCAGATGACCTGAGCTGTGGAGAGATGTATGATCCAAACATTGATGACTGGACTCCTGTTCCAGAGTTGAGAACTAACCGTTGTAATGCAGGTAATAATGTTTTTCTTCTGAGAAAGCCAGTATTTTAAAAAAGATGATTATCAGTATATAACCATATTTTACACTTATTAGGAGTGTGTGCTCTCAATGGAAAATTATACATCGTTGGTGGCTCTGATCCATATGGTCAAAAGGGGCTGAAAAATTGTGATGTATTTGATCCTGTAACAAAGTCATGGACAAGTTGTGCTCCTCTTAATATTCGTAAGTTAATTTTTAAAAAAGTTATTTTATAGACTCTCAGTTACCACTATGTGTAGTGCATCCATAGTTTGGGTAGTTGTATGAATAATTTTGGTTTGACTTGATTCTGTAGGTAGACACCAGTCTGCAGTCTGTGAACTTGGTGGTTATTTGTACATAATTGGAGGGGCGGAATCTTGGAATTGTCTGAACACAGTAGAACGTTACAATCCTGAAAATAACACCTGGACTTTAATTGCACCCATGAATGTGGCAAGGCGCGGAGCTGGGGTAGCTGTTCTTGATGGTAAGTGTCCATATTTGAAGAGGTGAAGGGTAGATGTTGGCAAGAGTTTGTTCTAAAATTCTAAGAAAATATTAATAATAGTAACTATAACTTGTAAAATTCAGAAGCAGCCATCTCTTCTATGCAATGGGAATTGGCATTTGTCCTTTGGAGTCTCCAAATCAGAGGCTCAAAACTGGACACAAGCCGGCCCAGTGGCTATATCCCAGCTTTTTATTTTGAGGCAGTCTCACTAAGTTGCCCAGGCTAGCCTCCAATGTAATCCTCCTGCCTCAGGTTCCAAAGTAGCTGGGGATTGTAGGCATCACTAGTCTTTTGGTGGGTGTACTCAATAAAGTTCCAAATTATTTTAATCCACAAACCACACCCAATAAATGTATTGTTCTGAATTTTGAGTTTCCCTTCCTTTACAGCAGTAATTAACTTGATTTCAAAAGAAAGTAAATGCAAATTTCTTTCTTTTCTAGTTTATACTTAATTTGAAACAAAACCTTTAGATCATTGTAATGTCTTTCCAAAGCATTAAACTGTTTTATGTAGACACAATTTTCTTTTCACATATATTTAATTAATTGGCTTAATGTCTAATCATATAATTTTAATAATTTAGTTAGCACTGGTTTTGGAACAAAGCTGAATCTTGGTAGCTTATGGCTCCCTGGGGAAAGCTTAAGTGTGTAGACACAGTAGCAAATAGCCTAATGTCCTGGAGCAACTGGCACAAAGAATTGTGAGACTTGTACTTCATTTATTTAGATGCTGCTGGTCCCCCCACCAAGATGCCCCAGTTCATGTGGGAATGGGTTTTTATCCATTTTACTCACTTTGTGCCCCCAGTATCTAGAGTGTTTGTTGCCTCATTATGTAGGCATTTAATACTTTTTGACAGAATTAACAGGCATTTCTACTTAAAAGCCACTTAGTTCATTTAGTAAGAGACAGATCTAGAGAAGCATAGGTGCATATGCCCTGTAGTCCCAGCTCAGGAAGCTGAGATGAGATGATCCTTTAGGTCCAGGGGTTGGAGACCAGCCTGGGCAATGTAGCAAGAACCCATCTCAAAAAATAATAAAACAGACCTTGGGGTTTTCTCATTACTTTAGCCTCTCAAACTTACTCTGTCTCATTTCTCGTTTAGGAAAGCTGTTTGTAGGTGGTGGTTTTGATGGCTCTCATGCTATCAGTTGTGTAGAGATGTACGATCCAACTAGAAATGAATGGAAGATGATGGGAAATATGACTTCACCAAGGAGCAATGCTGGGATCACAACTGTCGGAAGCACCATTTATGCAGTGGGAGGATTTGATGGCAATGAATTTTTGAATACGGTTGAAGTCTATAACTTTGAGTCAAATGAGTGGAGCCCTTACACAAAGATTTTCCAGTTTTAACAAATTTTAAGACCCTCTCAAACTAACAGGCTTAGTGATGTAATTGTGTTTAGTAGAGGTACAATTGTGAATAAGGAGGGTGGGTGGGTATAGATGTTGCTAACAGCAACACAAAGCTTTTGCATATTGCATATTATTAAACATGCTGTACATACTTTTTTGTGTTTGGAAAGGAATGCAAAGATGGTTTGTTTTGTGTATTTTTAAGACTTTTTCTTTGGTTGTTTTACTTTTTGGAAGTTGATATTGTAAAAGAATAAACCAAGAATTGATTGGGCACATCATTTCAAGAAGTCCCCTCTCCTCCACATTTGTTTTGCCAATTTTGCACATTAAATGACTTCCCTCAAATGTGTATTATGGGGCAAGAGGGGGGTAGGGTTTAAAGATGTAGGCAGTTGGGTTTTTTAAGGGCCCTTTTTCAATAACTGGAACACTCTATAACAAAGGATACTTATTTAAATAGATAACAATAACTATTTTTGTTTTTATTAAAAGAAAGCTAACTTGCCTACCAATATTTAATCTTTTATGATTGCCTTTTTATAACTTTTTATATTCTCAGCAGAGTGCTTTACCTGTTGAAGTAAAATGAGGCAGATTCAAGTTAGTGAAGCAGAGTGGCAATCTTAAAGGATGCAGAGTGGGGTGATTCTTTTAAATGCTCAGAATGCAAACTTGTAAGCATTTGCCTCAGCTGCATTTTGTTTTCTTCCGAGAATGCAGTACCGATGTTTCTTTGAATGGAGTTGCTGAACAGTAACATAGTGATGATTTTTGGTATTTGAAACACTGGTTTGAAATATTTTGATTTGTTGAGGGTATAGTTTATATAGCAAGACATTTAACTGTATAGCAGAGCAGTGAAGTATTTGATCTTCTCCATAATTCCTGTTTTTATCATTAACAGAATCCTAAACAGAAGCCCTCAATTGAAAAGGTTTAAACTGTGTTGGGTTTGTGAATACAGCCTTTATCAGAACTATGTTTTTGCTCAGATTTTCTGCTCATATGGATAAATCTGGTGTGATGATTTTGGTCTCTTAACGTGTAGCGCTACACACCTAACTGATGGTGCCAAAATTAGCATGTCCTAATGCTTGCTGCAGATGCAAACACATTAATGGTACTTTGCAGGAAATCCTTGCACCAGGGGATTAATACCCAGTTGTTTGTGTACTGACTTGTTACTAGAAGTTTTGGGGAAAATTTTTTAGTGAGGAGGAGCTTAAAGCATTTGTGGAAAATACTTACTTGGCATATTACATATGAAAGAAATGGATGATATAAGGTGTTTCTTTGTCACAGAAAATGAAGCATACAGGAACCCAATGAGCCATCTGGGATGAGATGACTAGTGGCTAACTTGGGTTAGGAAAAAAAGAATATTTTCCTCAAATATGTTGGTACTCTGGTACTTTGCCACCTTTCTCTCATCTGTTTTTACAAAGAGCCAAGAAAGGAAATCAGTTCAACCTGGTTACTGTGTAGTTCCTGACTAACCATCTATCTCTGGTTTGTTTCTGAACTAAAACTAGAAGTTTAGATTTGAATTTGCCTAATGGGATGACTGTTGTTTATGGATCTGTGTTTGTTCTATTCAGCACAAGGAAATAAAGTTTAAGTTGAGGATTCAGCACCAAAATCCTTGAAATTACTTTTCATTTCGTAAGTGACATGCTTTATGCAGATATTTGGGAATGCTTTGTGTCAGTTTTCCTGCATTACCATTGATAGCAAAACAGGGAGTTTGGTGGCTAAACATTTTTTAAGATTATGGTTAATCTTCATGAATACAAGTTTCCATGTCGGGGAGAATAACCAAAAACCAATGGTCAGTGACCAGTCATGTCTAAAGGAAGACATGGGAAGGGAAAAATGGCAGTCTCAGCATAATTTTTTAAAATTGGGCATTTGTTTTGGTTTTACCAGTATGTGTTTTAAAACAGTTTAAAACTACAATTCATAACACCACAACTTTGATCTCTTGTAATATTATGTGAAACATACCAGATTTTCTAAAAGGGTAACTAAACTATAAAACATTTGCATTTGTTTATTTAAGAGTGCTGGGGATATAACCCAGGGGCTCTTTACCACTGAGCTATATCCGCACACCTTATTATTTGGAGACTGATCTCACTAAGTTGCTTTGTCTGACTTTGAACTTGTGATCCCTCTGCCTCAGCCTTCCAAGTTGCTGGGGTTACAAGCATGTGCCACTGCCAAGTAAAACACCTGCTTTTAATTAACCAATTCGCTATTCTCAGGCATGAACTTATTCAAAATGTTTGAGAATTCCCTACATAAAAATAATTTTAGGGAAAAATCCTGGATTAGGGATATATAATGCTAGAATCAAATTCTTCACTTAATAAGTGCTCAGGGGAAGAGTCAGTCTGAATAGAGCACTTCTGCATCATCAGAGTTGCTCTTAGAAGAGTCAGTCACAGCAAACTCAATCTCTATAGTGTCATTTATTATATTCTACTTTGTTCCAAAAATTTTGAAGAATCCAAGTGAGACATAATGCAAAAGGCAAATTAAGTGAAGAGAAGGATAAACAGGAAAACAACAATTTATGAATCTTAAGTCCTTGGTAAGGCCAAGCCACAAATTCAGTCCTAAATAAATATTAAATTCAGTTACTGCCTTTGGTCATAAAGGAATAACTGCTATGAAACACAAATATCCTTCAAAACAAAACCAGAAAAATGATTAGTAAGTATTGTCATGAGTTTTTCATCCTACTAGTACAATGGCCAATACAATACTGATATATTTTTTTTCTTTTTTTGTGGTACTGGGATTGAGGCCCCAGTCCTTACATATGCTAGGGGAGCTCTCCAGCACTCAACTACACCCCCAGCTTTGGATTTCATAGTTGATAACTCCATATCTTCTTAGGGGGTCCAAGCAAAAGCTCAATCATCTGTGTATGTACAGGGTTAATACCTTGTAGAAATAGAGGAATCTAAAAGGGCCTATCTGAATAAATTATGGCTACATGTTTGCCCAATGGAGAACTATAGTATAATTTTAGACTGGAAAAGGGGCACAACACAAAAAATACCTAACATGAGAGAAAGAATGAGTTGTTAAATTATTTAAAAGTTAAAGGCATCTATCACATGCATCTAGTCATCTAATCAATAATGAACAGCACCACCCATCTGGAGGTTGCTCCCACTTATGTATTAAAACAAGTATTTGTTTCTCTTAACCATGTTACTAAGCCTTTAATGATACAGGCTTGAGAAAATATAAACGATTTGTATCCAGAGTTCTCAAAAACTCAATAATCCAGTTATTATTTGCCTTGCACATGCTAGGCAGGTGCTCAGCCACTCACATCCCCAGCCAAATCTAATTTTAAAATGGGTATTTTAAATAAACAAGACATAAGTGGTTAACCAATAGGAACATAAATCATTATGGAAATGTAAATAAAAACCAAGATGATAATACCTACTAAGACTGGGCAATAAATTCTGGTAAGAATGCAGAGCAACTGCAACTCAAATTGCTGGAGAAATTGCAAAGTTGTATGGACACTCAAAATTTTGGCAGTTTCTGACCAAACTCTCCCATTCATGGGTATTTATCAAAGTGAAATGGAACATGTTCAGGAAACAATGTAAATAAGCAGCTTTATTTATAATACCAAAAACTGCAATCAAAGTAGCTTTCCCAATGGTGAATGAGTAAACTGGTATATCCGTTGTAATGGAATATTAGGAGTAAAAAGAATGAATTACTGATGATGGATCTCAAGCATCATGGGAAATGAAGCCAGACTTAGTTACATAGCATTCTGGAAAACAAATCAGGCCTCCTGGGGTGGGGACGGGCATTAGCTACAAAGGGGCACAAAGGAATTTTTAGAAGTGATAGAACTTTTTATTTATGTCTTGAATGAGCTGGTAATCACAATAATGTGATTGGGCAAAACTCAAATGTACAAGGAAGGTTTTCTCTAGTTAACCAGGAGTGGTGCCAAGCCTGTAAAGAAGGGTTAGAACATGTCCATATTTTACCTCACTAGAAGTCACCCCATGAAACCACTCTTGTTGACCTTGTAGAAGCCTACTGAGCTAATGTGGGCTAGCCATAATCAGTCCACAGAGCTGTAATACATGAGATTCAGAAAACAGTTGAATTGTTGGTTTATAGTCTAGGAACAACCAAGCTTGCTGAGACTTGCGTGCTTACCAACTCTCCAGGTTTATTAATGTAGTTCTCAAAAATTTGTCTCTGGTGCTTTCAGCATTAAGAATTAAACTTGAGGCATACATAGCACATCCAGTTTACAAATGAAACTAAGATCAGAATTAGGATTCCTACCATGAGAAGAAAGCACACGCACACACTTTGGCCAATTCTTGTTTCCACCAGCAGACAAGAGACTTCGAAGAACATAAAGACAGGTGTTCTAAAATGCAGGTGTAATAAATATAAATTGTTTGAGTCTACCAAGTGGCTTTTCACCAAACACCATAGTTTTCCAGTCAAACTTTGGTAGGAAAGGTAGGGCATGTCCTTTTTAGTGAGTCTGAAATCAACTGGTTAAAAAATTTTTTATCACAACTTTGAATTAAGACACTACACAAATAGTGTAGTTCTGCCCTTGTGGAACTTGGGGCATATTCACTGGGATGGATTTTATTAGCAAAATAGCATAAGAGCCACCAAAAGATGAGGGTGGCTGGCCTGTCCAGTCTTTAAATTCAAAGTCTGAGTAGCACCAGTTTCTGAGAATCAGAGATGTGGTTTTTCAGTAATGAGTTACATACTCCTTGAGAGGGGTAAATTCCTCCCGACCCATTATGCTAAAGGGTTGAAAAGGTGGGTGATCTAGGGAGTTGCCAAGTCAGCAATATGAACACTATGACCTAGGCTCTGAAAATTGACCAACACGCTATCCAAATAAATGTGGGTTGACCCTGAAAAGGCTCCTGAAGATGGCATTCAAAGTGATGAGGAAAGAACTTTGGATCCGTCTTGTGACACCTGGTCTCACATGGGACAGCAAACACCCACACTGTGAAAGTGAAATAACCCATCTATGAGGTTCTAACCTGTACAGCCACAACTGCCCATCGCAGGTCCTAACGAGGGGACCCAGTGGAGCACGACAAATCTCAACTGTTCAGCCACTTTTCCTTTCCCCGAATATGGAGAGAGCTGGGAAATCCTCCAAACCAGAGCATATGATCCTCGCAGGAGGGAAACAGGCTTTTTTGGTAAAATTTTACTTTTTCTAAAATAAATTGAAAAGGCCAATAAAATGGGCTGTTGCTGGAACACCCTCAAGGATTCCTCTCGTGAAGCTGGTCACTGGCTCCTCACTAGGTCAAGGCCAAGGGTACTGTACAGAAAGTCCCTCCTCTGGTGTGACTTTTCTCATCAGTCCCTTTCGGTTCACAGCATTCTTCTGATGGCTTCAGCCCCAAATATACTAGCTCTTCATATTAAAAAATGGAGAGTTCAGGGCCTCAAGTTTTTCCATAAACAAATGTACGTTCTGCGAAGCGGGGCATGGGATCCTTAAGCCAAGTGAGTTACTCAGAAACAGTGGGGAGCCAGAGAAAGAATGGAGCATGGGGGAAAGAAACTTGCAACCTCTGGGTTGAAGAACAGGATAAAACCAATAATAAAGTTTAATAAGACTGGTAAGGAGAAAGAGGGAAAAAAAGAAAAAAGAAAAATCTAACACTGCAACTGAGAGAAGAGCTAAACAAAAATTTTAAAACAATGCCTTTAAAGCAAATTAAAGAGTAGAAGGAACATATCTGAAAATAAAATAAAAAAATATAAGTTGAAATGAAGTGACATAAGTTAATGTGCCAAGTAAAACTCATATAGATTAAGATAAAATTATACACAGAAAAAGACAAAACAAAAACCCAATAACAAACAGAAGTAGTTGAGGGATAAAGATCTGGAAGGGTTGTTTTTTGGGGGTGGATGCATTTTTGGTTCCTCGGGGAAGAAAAGAGCAAGGGTGTTCTGAAGCCTCCTGTCCCCCAGAGACTGGCCACTGCGCTCTCTGCCCCACCTGTGCACTTGGTGCAGTTTCCTAAGAGCTTAGTGGGTCCAGCACCATCTCCGAGGAAGCATCTTGAGCTGCCTCTTTTGAGGGTCACTTTTATAATTATACCTTAAACTCATTTTAGAAACACTATTTGGAAGTAAAATGAAAAGCAAAATCTTACTAAAAATAAGATATTTATTGCTCTTTTTAAAAAATAAATTAACAGAATACCAAATTTGATTAAGTCTAACAAAAAGCATAATACACACCAGTAAACAAGGATTTCCAACTTGCTGCATAACTAAGAAAGTCATTAATTAAACACTTGCTTTTAGAGAGGGGCAAATACCAGTCACTGCCACCTAATTCCAAAAATCCATGTTGCTTTACATAACTAAGGGACAACTCAGTAGGGGGTGCCCTGCTCTTCTCCACTGGAAATGCACTGAAAAGTGACAAGCCCAGAGAAAGAAAGAAGAGCTGGATAGGAAGACAGGAACTAAAGTCAAAATTCTTTCATTACCCTGAGGAAGGTGGGGTGATATTATTTCCACCAGGTTTACATGAATCAAAGTTTGATCATAAGAATAGCCCAGGACAGATGTGCATGATGGCACATGTCCATAATCCCAGCAATCTGGAAGACTGAGGCTGGAGGATCACAAGTTCGAGGTCAGCCTTAACAACTTAGACCATGTCTCAATAAAAAGGGTCGGGGATATAACTTAATGGTAGTACACCTCTGGGTTTGATCCCCAGTACCATAAAAAACAAAACAAAAAGAACAAAAACCAAACAACAACAAAACCTGCCCAGGACAAGATTTTATTTATGGAATGTGGTGAGCACGGTCATGTCCTAATTCTTCCTTAGCATCTGGCAGTGTCTGATCATGTGCCCATATGCAGGGTTGAGAGAGATGCTAATGATGCGTTCTGGGCCTTCCTCAGATGCCACAATGGCTTCTGCCATAAGACTGAAAAGATGGCTCTTTTCCTTAGAGATACTGGCTCGGTATCAGGAGTAGAGGTATGGACATATTGCCAACTCCAGAAGAGTCCACAATTAATTCCACAACTGATGCATTAGGCTTTTTAGAGCTTCAATGAGACGGTCAGTAATACCACTTTTTTGTACCTGTGAAACATTTAAAACTCAGACTCTCAAGTTTGGTTCAAAAAAGTGACCATGTTGAAAGTTACACACTGTTATTCATGAAGACAAATGCAATCCTCTTCAGTTACAAATCAGTACTTAGGTCCTTTAATTGGGCATGTCCTCACACCATCCCCTATTTCTGGCCTCCATATAGACAGATGCATTGCACTGCTGCATGGTACACTCCATTTCAAACAGCTGGCGACACCCGATGGTCAACTTTTCCCTAGGGGAAAAAGAAATGTTGAGTCACTGCTAGTCAGATAACTTTTAAAATGGAAAAATGAGTCGTATACATGTATTGTGTACAACATGATGTTCTAAAGTACAGATACACTATGGAATGGCTCAGTCGAGCTAATTAACAAACCCATTACCTCACATACTCATTTTTGTGGTATGAACACTTAAAGCTTATTCTCAGCAATTTTCAAAATACAATACATTGTTACTAACTGCAGTTACCATCTGGTACAATAGCTCTACAGGACTTAGTGCTTCTAACTGAAATTCTGTGGGTTTTGACCAATCTCTCTCCAACCCTCCACCACTGCCCCCAGCCTAGTTACCATCATTCTACTGCCTACTTCCGAGTTTAACTTTTTAGATCCCACATATGAAATCATGTGATATTTGTGATATTTGTCTCTCTGTGCCTTTCTTTGCCTCTTCTACCTGATGTAATCTCTGCTGGGTTCATCCATGTTGTCTCAAGTGCCAGGATTTCCTTCTTTTTAAAGGCAAAATAGTATTTCATGATGGATATATACCACATTTTCTTTATCCATCAGCTGAGGAACACTTAGGTTGATTCCATATATTGGCTATAATAATTAATGCTGTAATGAACATGGGAGCGCATACCTATTCATTCTGATTCCATTTCCTCTGGATATATTAAAAATTCTTAATACAATGTGATAATTCTAGGATTTGAAATACATTCTTTGAGAGAAAATACCAACAATTATAGTTTCTTAGTACAGAACGAGAACATGGGAGGATAAACACTTAGGTATACAGATTCTCAGCCAACACAAGGAAGCCCTTGTTGGCACAATTCCCAGAATTCAGGAACAAGGGTTCCCTTGGTAGATCTCTGTTAACAAAGTTTGGTGTTTAGACATAATCCTTTGGATGGTGGGCTGGGCTGAACAATCTAGCTCTACTCTCTGAAGAATCTTTCCTAGCAGGAGATAGGCTTGTTAAGATGTTACCAAGGAGTAAGCAACACTGTGGAACAGGTGGCTTCATCTTGTCTTACTTGTTAAAGAACCATGGACTTGGGGATGGAGTTATGGCTCAGTGGTAGAGCACTCGCCTAACGTGTGAGGCACTGGGTTCAATTCTCAGCACCACATATAAATAAATAAATAAAATAAAGGTATATCAACAACTATGGACTGGAGGATGTACCTCCCGAAGGAAGAGAGACTTGAGAAGGGATAATCAACAGAGGTGCTGCTCTTACAAAGGGACTGTTGGCCTAAGTTGCCTAGCAGTTAATGAACGAGCATTTGTCAGTACCTAAACCAAGAGGGGGAAGCAGGAAGTAATGCCTAACATATCCCATGACTACACCACAGTTCACAAAGGAAAAGAAGACAATCAAAATTCAGGATAGGATGAGAGGAAGTAGAGACAACAAAAGTAAACACACCATATTCTGAACAACCTCACTTCCTGAGGACGTGTGGTTTCTCTGAGTCATTAAAATCTGACATTCTGCTAGCCCTACATTTTATACTTAAAATGAGTGTTACGATGCTGCCAATTTTTCACAACTATTCTGAAAATTATTTTTGGAACACCCTATTAAGAGGTTCAAAATAGCAGAGATGAAAATGTTTTCTTATAAACTTAAATTCAAAACAAACTAAAAGGGCAGCCTCTATTCCTGTCTGACCTTGGTTATTTATTCCACATGTGAAAAGAAACATCCTTCAGTAACTAGACTTCTGAATCTCTTTGTTAAGTCTTCCTTTTTCTCTCCCTCTCACTCTTCTTTCTATCCAGGAAAGTATCGTTGTTTTTCAGTTTGTTTCATATTCACATTATTAGATCATAATGTCAGGAATTCTTGAGTTCCTTTTCATGCCCATGGCTTACACCTCAGACCACAGAAAGTTGGGGGTGGGGGAAGGCACTGTATCACTCTGCTTGCCATTCTGCAGCACCTTCAGTTAATTTTAGATGTCTCCCAATTGCAACAAAGTTCTTCCTTTATCTAAGGCCTATGAAAACCATTATCAAAGTCTGCCTAGATTAAAACAAAACAAAAACTCTTTCTACCTTTTTTCCTCTGATAGCAGAAATATTTTGCATCCCTTATCACATTCCTATTCTTTTTCCAAGTTAAACTCTACCAACTCCTGATCCTTTCTGGAACAGAGCTCAAAACTGAAGATAGCTTCTAATTCTGCAATTCTATGTTGTTTTGAGACTTCTGCAAAACAACAGCCATTGTCTTCTCTAAATTTTCTTATTATGAGTATCAAACATGCTTTGACCTGGTCAAAATAACTGGAAATCCAGCCAATCAATTAAAAAATAATTCCATCTGATCATACAATTTATTTCTATGGCCAATTTTGTTAAAATGGCATGGATGAATTTAAGTGACTTCATTCCAATATTTAATGCAGTTTTTCCAAAATCCATCCTAGGTACAAGAAGAAAGTCTATAATGGGTATTTGTTTTGTAATACTCTGAACTTTCTGTAAATTTAAAACGTGTATCTCAAGCAAAAACCAGAATATGTGAAATGCTATTATTAAAAAAGTATATAAGAGGGGCTGGGGCTGGGGCTCAGTGGTAGAGCACTTGCCTAGCATGTGTGAGGCACTGGGTTCAATTCTCAGCACTGCATATAAAATTATAAATAAAGAACCATCAACAACTAAAAATATGTATAAAATTTTTTTAAAGTATATAAGAGTCAACATCATAATCTTAAAAGACTGAAGGTTCTCTCCCTAAGATCAAGAACAAGGGTGCTTCTTTTCACCACTCCTACTCAATATTGTACTGAAAGTGCTAGCAAGAGCAAATCAGAAACATCAAGTGTGTAATTTAGATTATTTTAGATTATTTCTCTCTAAACCCCCCCCCCCCTAAAACTTCTAGGACACATGGAGTTCCTAACTTAATGCACAGGTTCTCAAACTTCAGTGTGCCCCAGAGGGGTTGTTAAAACAGACTGCAGGGCTCTACTCCCAGTTTCTGATTCACAATGACTGGTGTGAATTTGCATTTCCCACAAGTTTCTAGGTGATGCACATTTTGGTTAGGTCCAGTCCCATTTAGGGAGCCACAGCTCTAGGGTAATCCTAAATATATTATTCATGGTGCTGATTGCTGGAATCTGAATGCAGTAATTCCTGAAAGCATTTGCCATGAGGAAAGAAAGTTTCTGATGCGTATGCTGCTTTCGGCAATATATTACTTGAATTTGCCAATAATGCGATTTACAGTAGGGAATATATGCTTAGTGTTTAGTTCCTGTCACACAGCTCCTAAAATTCCTTGGACTCTCCAGCAGTGTGTCCTTTGTATGCTAAGGAGATGACTGAGGAATGGGGGTTCCTCAGGATGAAGGGCTGGTTGCCACAGGAACTAACCATGTGATTAAAGGGTTGGAACTTACAGTCTCACCCCCAACCTGGAGGACAGAGGGGCCGTAGGCGGAACTGATCACCACTGGCTAAGAATTTGACCAACCATGCTTGCTCAATGAAACCTCCAATGAAACCTCCGTAAAATCCCCAAAGGTCTGGGTCAGAAAGCATCAGGGCTGGGGAAAAACAGCACATGCACAGGCTGGGAGGGTGGGTGCACCCCAATTCCAGGGCCCTTCCAAACTTCACCTGATTAATCTCTTCATCTGGCTATTCACCTATACTTTTAAAAATATCCTTCATAGGGCTGGGGACATAGCTCAGTTGGTAGAGTTCTTGCCTTGCAAGCACAAGACCCTGGGTTCAATCCCCAGCACCTCAAGAAAAAAAAAAAATCCTTCACAATAAACAGGTGCATGTAAATCAAGTGTTCCCTGAACTCTGTGAACCTCTCTAGCAAATTAAGAGAACTCAAAAAGGACTGAATTATAGGACCTCAAACTGGTGAGCCATAGAGAATTAATGGTGAGTTTGAGAACAGGAAATTTTGGTTTGCTCTCTGTCTCATAGTCAGGTACAGAGGCTGATGTCACACACTACTTCATAATTCAAATAAAAAAATGGCCTTAGAGACTTGCTCATAAACATGCCAGAAAACTGTCAAAACTTACAGGAGAAAAAAATGTAAATTAATACTGTTCCTAGCTTATTTCTCATCTGAGTAGAAGATGCCACACCAGAGACTGGCTGAAATCCTGTTTGATAATCCTGTTAATTTACTGCCCTGGATTTTCTAAACAAACTGGTCATCTTTTCAGGGCAGCAGTGCTCCTACATTCCACCAGCAGGAGGAAAACCTACTCAAGCATCCCAAAACTAGAGATGACAGAAAATACCAACTGAATTACAGATAGAGCACCATGCTTCTATCACACACTATGGAATTTAACTTTTGATTTAAACTATTTTAATCTGAAACCTTAATTCACTGTTTTCTTAGTTTTTATATTCTCAAACTACTTAATTAACTCCTGTATGACACAGGAAAACAGTTTCCTCCTTGTACCTCTACCCTCACACACACTTCCCTTTTAACACCAGATGTGAGAGGATGGGGGGGTTTCAAGCAGCTCTCCGGTGGACACCAAGCGGGTGTCTGATCATTCAATCCAATCCTGATACTGTCTACCTGGAGTCCATGCCCATAGGTTGAGAGCTCAGTTCCTCAAAATTACTACCCACTACATGCCAATTACAAGTAACAGTTTGTCACTTATAAAACAAGGTTCCCATGACCCCCTTTCTCCTCAGGTTTAATTTGCTAGGCTAGTGCAAAGAACAGCTCAATGAAACACTTGACTTAAGATTACCCATTTATTTAAGGGATCATTAAGGATACAGGTGACAGACAGATGAAGAGATGCATACACACAGGCTTCTATGTTCTCTCTGGGCATGTCACCTTCTAGATACACCTCCATATGTCCAGCAACCAAGAATTTCCCTGTATCCCATGGTTCAGGAATTTTTAGGGAGGCCTCCTAATGTAGACATAATCAGTTATTAACTCAGACTCTTGCCCTCTCCCAGGAGCCAGTCACTTCATTAGAACAAAAGATGTTCCTATCAGCCAGGAGTTCTACAGGCTGTAGGAGTTGGGTGTCAGGAACTGAGGTCAAAGACCAAGTACTAGAAAAAAAGAATCTCCTAGCAATCCATCCACAGAAATTTTAAAAGCTCTATCTCAGCAACCACAGGCAGAGAGACATGTATTTCTTATTACTTCACACCTCCCCATTGCAATAATCTGCTGTGACACATCAACAATCTTCTCTTTTACAACACTTAAAAAAAAATAAAAAATAAAGACAAGCCATTTCAGACAATTTAAATAATTTTCCTTCACAAGCCCACGGGGTGACATTCGTTCTTCGGTTTTCAGCTCTCAGTAATGGTGCAACGATTCATCTACTGCACTTGGTCCTGGTGTCTCACAAACCAGTGAAACCAAGACTTTCTCTCTCTTTTGGCAGCTTATTTGAAAATTATGAGTTGTGGAGCACACCAGAATATAATATGGGAAGTATTATTCCCCTTAACTATGGACAAGTAATTTCAAAAGGAACAAGAGAGTAACAAACTCAAATGCATTCAAGACACTAAATGTATTTATCTTCAAAATTATCCTCCTGAGTGTAAGAGAGAGCTTATTAACACTCAAATACAACAAGCTGAAATTAAAATAATTTTAGACATCTGATTTGAACCATCCTTTTTTTGGGGGGCAGGTACTGGGGATTAAACCCAGGGGCACTCCACCACTGAGCCACATCCCCAGTCCTATTTTGTATTTTATTTAGAGACAGGGTCTCACTGAGTTGCTTGGGGCCTCGCTAATTTGCTGAGGCTGGCTTTGAACTCGCGACCCTCCTGCCTCAGCCTCCCAAGTGCTGGAATTACAGGCATACGCCACTGTGCCTGGCTTGCATCATCCTTAAAGAGATTCTGGTTTCCATGTCATCTACAATGAGCTTTTATATACCTTCAAAAATGTTGCCAAGATCAGAAGACATTTTATTTCTGACACAAATTTCACATAAGCCTTTAATTATGGATTATCTATAAAGATCTACAAATAAGATTACAACTGATTCACTAAGGTAAGAGTAAGAAATAATTGCCCCCAACTCTAACACACCTCTCTATGCCCACTGGCTTCAGATTTTCTTGGAACTTACTTTAAGGAGTGAGTCAACTTTCACAGCTGCTTTGTAACATTTGTGCTGATTATTAATCCTAGTGTCTTGATATCATCAAACAAATTTATCGATCTAAAGTTTTAACAGTATAAGCATTCTGAGAATTAATTTTGTCTCTAGCCTTGCTCATACCTAGCCACACTGGTACATGGTAAATGAACTATGTTTGAGTGATGTAATGACATATTACACAGAAGTGTAAGCATATTAAGTTCTGCTATGGTGCTTGTTTTGATCATAAGAATGTATTCCAACATTATTGATATATTAAGTACAATTTGAACATAGCACAAAATATTCCAGTTGCAAATACACAAGTTTGGTAATGAATAGCATAGATGAATGGAGGAACTCGCACCCAGCTGAACAAGCCACTTAGGAATTAAAAACACACATGCAAACACCTCAAACACACACCAACTACCTAAGTTTTCCATGGGTGCTATGAGTTTACATCCACCCCTCTGGTATTACAACTTCACATCCAATTTCACATAATCCTCAAGCTATAACCCTTTCATGACCACTTCTACAAGTAAACTGCAGGTCTTTTTTCAAGCTAAAAAGCCAGATTTCCTACAGCATTCATGTATTTCTTAGCCATTTAACAGGTATAAAATTATAATACCATTTTTATTGGATTCTATACTCTTTTTTTAACATGTCCCTGAAGATTTTAGGTGTTGTGTCCCTAACTCCACTTTCCCAGGTTCTGTGGTTTTTATTGCATGATTTTAAATAAGGCAGTGGTGACATTTAGGAATGCATATGTTCTGTCAAAACAAAGCTGACTGTAAACCAACTACCCATGTATCCACATGGATTCATCTCAATGTTAAGTTAAAATAGACTATGGCACGCCAGGGACTGAAGGACTTTTGCTCCTCATGAATTTCTTTACCTGAGCTGGAACTAAAGGGTTTAGTTCATTCAGACATGTGAAACAACATACTTTAGACTGATAAGTTCATAACACAAATTTATTTCTAACCGTTCTTGAGCTGGAACATTCAAGATCAAGATACTGGTAGATTTGGTGTCTGGCGAGAATAGTTTCCCAGCAATACATAACATGATTATCATAACCAACACAATGCAAAAGTAATTATGAGATTCCAGACAGCACTTCTACATGCTCTCCCATGGTAGAAGGGGCTAGCTAGTTCTCTGGGGACTTTTCATGAGAGTCTAATCCCATTTTTGAAGGCCCCATCTTCTAATACAGCTCTCACATTGGGACTTAGTTTTCAAAAAGGGCTTTACAACTACTCCCCACAGATGGAAAATCAGAGTTATCATTTTGTTACATATGAATCAACTAAACCTATCAGCTAGCAACTAAATTACTTTGAAAAAAGTATATGGTGTGAGACCATTAAGTTCAAAAACATGCAAAATAAATCAACATTTTTATTGTACATAATATTCAATAAAAACTATTTAAAAAAAGGACAAAATTTTAAAATTCTTAGAGAGAGGATATTGTAGGGGGTGGGATACAGTCAGTGACAGCTAAAGTTCTATTTCATTAGCTCAATAGTAGGTAAAGGGTTTTCTTTATACCAAATACTCTTTAAAACATGTCTGGGGACCTCAGGGAATCTAAGACTCCTTCAGAGGGTTTACGATGTCAAATAGTAATAGCTATGTTTACAGTAAGACTAAAATATTATCTGCCTTTCAGGTCTTGTTCCTCGCAAAATGTAGAACAGTTCCAGCAATACATGACATGATTATCATGAGCAACAGAATGTAAAAGCAATTATGAGATTCCAGTTGTCTTCTATTAAGCCAGACATTAAGCGATTTCTAAAACTGCACAACAATGCCTCTTTTGTCAGTAACATTTGTGTCTGTGAAAAATTATTTTCATAACATTACCTAACAGGTAGTAATCAGTTATTTTTAAATGAATTAATAAACATTTTAAACTTCTCAGTTCTAAGATCTAATACAGTAAATACAGATACATATGGCCCACATAAAAACTCTTTGAGGTCTTCTATAATTTTTAACAATAAAAAGGAGTCTTGAGGCCAAAAAGTTTAAGAACTACTTTAAATTTTATAGCTTACACACACACACACACACACACACACACACACACACACACATACACACACAGTCTTTTTGTATGTATGAAATACTTCATATTAATAAAAGTTTTAAAAAATTCATGGTGTGGCACAAAAACAGAACAATTCACCATCACTACCAAGCTGCACTGAATATGATAAAAAGCTTGTTATAAGGATATATCTACGAACAAATATGACTTACCGATACTCAGTCTGTGAAACACAATCATAAAGTTCCTGGGCAGTAAATGTGACATTTTTATTTACCTGAAAACAACCAAAATATAGTCATTAAGAAGATACACTAAATCAAATAAGCAACAACAGTACAATTAGAATGGCCCATGTTTTGAGGGAACAGAATCTCAAGTTTCTAGTTACCGCTTAAAAAAAGGACTGGCTAGTAGTAATAAGCTCATTGAATGTAATGTCAGCAATGAACTATGTGTAAAAATATTGGTCCTATTATTACAACTTATAAAACCAGCACAAGTGACATGGGCCTGGATGTAGTGGGAATTTCAACAAAGCATCTAATCATTTGCAGGACAAATAGAAAAAACAATAAAATTATGAACTGTGTGGAAAGATCTATCTGATTTAGGAAAAAGTTTGGTAGCTGTTTTCTAAAAGACCTGTATTTTTCAGATTATTTAGGTCTACATATTTAAAGTGGTGTGTTTAAATTAATAGTATAATTCAGAGACATGATTCACGAAATCACAGATATAAAAGTCCTTCGTCATACAAAAACTACTTATTGCACACAAAGACAGTGAAGGAATTTTTGTGTCTCAAAGCTTATTACTGATGTAGGTGATATCCTATTTATATATAAGGAAGAACCTGTAAATTTATAGAAAGGGAATTGTTTTGTTTATCAGATAACACATAGCATAGTAGTACCTAAATTTTCAGAAACTAGGAACTAGTGGAGGAAAACTCAGTAATACTATCTTCTATTTGATTCACTTTTAAAAGTATTTGACATTACTAAATGGTATGAAGTTTTTGGTGGATGAAAATGTTCCTATTCTGATTTAATTAATACTACTTTAAAGATTCATATCATAAAAAGTCTTCTGTAGAGATCAGGGTGTTACTGTTTATTTGTAAAAATTCCATGATATACTTCAATGTTTTCATAAGAAATTCACCATATTTGTGAAGAAAATGTTTCATTTAACTATATGTTAAGTATATACAGTCTTTTTTTTTTTTTCTTTTTGCAGTATTGGGGATTGAACCACCCGCTTCAGGGGTGATCTACCATTGAGCTACATTCCTATCCCGATCTGTCTGTCTGTCTGTCTCCCTATGCTATACTGGGAACTGAATCCAGGAGCACTCTCTCATCCCCAGTTGTTATTTACAAAAAGTTAAATGAAGAGCTAACTAGGAATGAAAATGAAGGAAAATATTTAAAGGAGTTTGACTTTATAAGAAATGTGAAACCTAAACATGTGTCACACTCCTTCACTTAGGGTGTTTTAAGAATACACACACACACACACACACACACACAGAGTAGCAAAATTGAGAAAAGGAATATACAGAGAAGAGGGGCAAAGAGTTTAGGCAAACAGAAACTGAAGATCAACAGAATGAGTCCTTGGATCAGCCATGATGAGGAAAGCATGCAGGTCAGTTTATAAAACACACTGCAGGGCCTCTTTCCAGCTCTAACTCTGGGGTCTGTGCTGTTGCTATAGAGGAAACAGAATCAGAGCTTTCCTTTTCTGTAATCAGCAGTTCTACACCAGAGGTGGTTCTTCCTCTCTGGGGGTCATTTTGGGTATGTGAGTCGGGTAGGGTGGTGGAGTATTTTTGGTTGTCACAATGGCCAGGACAGTTACAGGCCTTTAGTACCTAAGGAGCAGGGATGTTAAACATCCTGCAAGGTTCTACACAATGATGAAAAGACCTGCCCAGAACGGCAACACATCCCTGAGGAGAAACAATTCTGGGCTGAAGCAAGTGTGTTATTTTAGGACACTATTGTATTTTTATTTAGGAAAACAAAATAAAAAATTGAGTATGTCACTAGCAGGGAGTGGGGAGGAAAGTGGAGATGTAGGTCAAAGGATAGAGAATGGCAGATATGGGGGTGAATAGTCTAGAGAGCCAAGGTATAACATGAGGTCGACAGTTAATACCTGTGCTATATTTAGGATTTTTTCTGAAAGAGCAGATTTTTGGTGCTCTTGCCACACCAAAAAAGAGTACTATGTAAGATGATAGATGTTAATTTACTTGACTATAGTATCAATTTCACTATGTATACAAAAACATCATTTTGTACAACTTATATATGTACAGTTTTTTAAAAGGGGAAAAGAGAATATGTCACTGGCAAACTTCTATAGCATTCTACAATTTAAAGTGAATGTCTAAGTAGCATATGTTGTGTTTTAGAACACCTATATGTATTTATATTAATACTTACAACAGAAATGTGATAAACATAAAAATATTTCTCCTACCTCATACTTGATTAGGAAGTTATACAGGGTCTCAATATCTTGATAATTACTGTTGGGAGCCAAAATTCTAAAAAATCAAAATAAAGAACAGGAAGGGAAATGAACGATTTAAGAATAAAGCAATACCTTGAACCTTTTCCCCAAAACACACCCATATGAGGAGGGATAACATTATTTAATAAGTTTATTCAGAGATTTTTTGTTTTTGTTTTTCAATCAATTAAAAAGGAATAAAACCACAAACTTAACTCAATAAAGATTAATTAACATATTTGGCTTAAAGTAATACTTCTAAGCAATTGATCCATAACCATAAATATTCATACGTGTAAAATTATAGTTCACATTTTGAATTACAATTATACAATTTCCCAAAGTAAATGGAAATGTGAAGTGCGTACACACTCCATATCTTTTAAACTGAGAACAAAATGTCCTTGCCAAAATGCTTGATACTGTCAGACTTGAGAGCTAACTGATCTCATTAATCTTAATTATATCTTTAGACTATTTAGTTTTTATTATATCTATGACAAAACTTTTAGAAATAACTTTTTAGAACATAGTCAAAAATTTTTAAGATGCTTGCTTCCTTGGAAGAGGCATATGCAAAATATCTTTGGGAATACACAAAAATCTGAATGAGAATACCAGTTTCATGGAAAAAGTTTTTCTCAAAACAAATAATCTTAAAATACAAATCATCTTCTAAACAAGAAACCAACCAACCAAAGGAAAAATAAATAAATAAATAGAGATGTAGGATAATACATGGGCAGAGGGAGAGGAGTGATCCACAAACAATTTGCTTTTAAAAATGAACACGGCACATCATCACCTGCAATCACCCTGCACACCAGAACTTGACACCCCTCACTAAACCTCAGCACCTATTGATCCACCTTCCCCAGCCTTCCCTTCCCACTCTGCTCCCCACCTTCTAGTAACCATCATTCCATTCTTAACTTCTATGAGATCAACTGTGCATTTCAAAATGCTAGAAGAAAAGATTTTGAAAGTTTTCACCATAGAGAAATGATAAATTTTTTTTGAGGACATAGATATGTTTAACTGTATTTAAAAATTAAACAATCCATACTTAAATTGAATACCACATGGTACCCCATAAATTTGGACAACTTTTATGTTTCTATGTATCAGATTAAAATTTTGAAAATGAAAACAAAGCTATCTAGATGATTAAACCAAACTCTTAAAAAGAAAGTGGAAGATAAACTATGTTCTAACTTTGCAACTCAGTAAAAATAAAATATTAGCAATGTGGAATAATTATACCTATTCTTTTTATGGCTTTGGAAAAAACCAAATTGTTCAAACTGGGGTTAAGAAAATTAGAATGAAAGAAGATATTTTATATTAAGAAATTTATAAGCTGTAAGCCAATATCATAAAAGAACATATTTTACTAGAAAATAGAATGAACATTCCTCTGTTCTGAAATACGTTGTAGGAAAATGATTCTAAGCAAAGCACTCATTTGTCTACAGCAACAAGTTACACCCAAAGTAACTTGTTTTCCAATAAGCAAAATCATGAAATATTTTTAACTTTCACCTTGGTTTTACTTATTTTAACAGTTTTATTGAGCTATAATTTATTCACCATAAAATACACTATTTTTACCAAGCTAATGATTTTTTAATGAATTTACAGATCTATACAATGATCACCACAATCTAATTTTAGAACATTTCCTTCACACAAAAAAGACCCCTCTTGCCTATTTGCTTGTAGTCTTTCTCTGTTCTCACCTCCAACCCCAACTCCAGGAAATCACTAATCCATTCTCTGCCTCTACAGAGTTGTCTTTTCTGACTGCATCAATTTCTTCATTTCTAAGTTCCTTCCCTCTTACCCTCACAAAAGCATAGTTGTAAGTAGAAATAATAGCATACTATATTATAGTCCAGAGAATGAGGCAAACTCCAGTGGATAATGCCTAACTTTCACAATGTATTTGATGACTAAGAAAGAATCTAAAATGTGTAGTACTAAGGATGTCCAGATCAGAATAAGTGATCCTTTATTCTCTCACTCAACAAGTATTTGAGACCTACTATGAGCCATGCACTGTTCCAGGTTCTTGGACATAACAGTTAACAACAAACAAAGATTCAGAGTACACTACAGCATCATTGTTCTAAAGAGCATAAGAAAGAAAAAAATCCTCACCAAGTACAGGGAGATAACGAAGGAAGGAAAAATATCTCATTCTTGTCCATTTGGCAGTCCCTCCCCAATTTCTAGCTGCTACTTGTAAACAAAATAAGAAACACAAGAATTTTAAGTTTCTAAGAAGGAAGTCATTTGTTCCAAATATAAATACTTGATTATATGACAAAATATCAGACTTGTATTCTACGAAGAAAATACCTTTCTTTTGTAATCAGAATAAAACTATACATTATTTTTTCAAAATAAAATACACAAAATAGAATTTGTTCTAAAATGTGCTATTCTAAAAGAATAGTTTGAGGTAGTCTGAGCCCAAAGTAGAACAGACAACTTTTATTAAAATAAGCATTAACTTAGGGACTGAATTTGGATTTTACTACAAATCCTGTCAACTCTGGGTTTAAGAGAATGGTTTGTCCTATTATAAAAAATTGCAAACTTTTATTCTGTAGAAGTACAGCTTGTTGAAGATACATAAAACGTAAAATGGCAAAAATGGTTTATGGAATTCCATGCTTTAGTGATTCCCCACACAAAAATTCTTGAGAGGTCAGCCTCCTCTCAAGTTTTCTCATTTTTTTCCCCCGTATACAAGTAGGAAGACAAAAGACTCTTAGAAGGAAAGCCCTAGAAATTACTCTTCAATGTCAACTTTTCAAAAGGAGGAGGAAAGAATCAGCCCCTGGGGGGAGATATGTTTCTGAAAATGGCAATTTTTATTTATGTAAATATCCACACTTATCTTTTCAAAAGTAATTCAGAATAATAAATACATATTAAATTCACACTCTTTGCTCAAATGCATACTACTGTGAGTGCTATGGAACATAAAAGAAAATTATAAGATAAGTTCCCTATCTTCAAATTCTTTTAAATTTTCACTCTAGAATGAGTGTGGGGGAATAGATGTCTGACTCAAGGTTTGATTTGCAGTTCAGAGATGATTTATAAATCGAGACCGACCTGAACGCACTTAGGTTCCCTAACAGCATCAATAATAATATAAAGATTTATTGAACACTCCAAGTTTGACCTTTACATGATTCATCTCCAAACCTGAATTTAGGTATGTGGCCTGGATCAAGCTACCTACTTTTCTGCACTCCAGCTCCCCAACCATGAAACGGCGGTAAGGTACAGTAGTATTTACTTCAGAAGGACACTGTGTCAACTAAACAAGGCATGTAGAATATTTAATACATGCACAGAGTACATGTTCAATAAATACCAGCTCTTATGCTAGCTACTGTTCAGATGTGGAAACCAAGGGTCAGAGTTCTCAGACACTTGCCAAGATTACACAGTGAATGGTTTGTCTCTGGAGCTCAAGCTTTTCCACTAACAAAGAGCGTACGGTCACTATCTGCTTGCCCTCAAGCAGTTGTACAGAATCAAACCTAAAAGCACTTTGGAGATAGATAAAATATTAATTTTACATGTGAACAAAAACTCCTGTTTAATTTTCTTCTTAACAATGATTCTGGCAATTATATTGTGTTCAAACAAATTTTAATCTTATTGTTGATGTATCTTTCTCAAAACCATGAAGCAAGTTGGTAACAAAACCAACACTCATTAGAAGTCGAGCAATTAGCATCAAGTAAGCAATGTTTAAATCTGCATTTAAAAATTTTCATTTCTGCCCTGCCTTGTGGTTCATACCTGGAATCCCAGAGATTCAGGAGGCTGAGGCATGAGAGTCTCGAGTTCAAACTCAGCCTCAGCAAAAGTGAGGCCCTAAGCAACTCAGTGACACCCTTTCTTTAAATATAATACAAAATAAGGTTGGGGATGTGGCTCAGTGGTCGAGTGTCCCTGAGATCAATCCCCAGTGCCGCCCTCCCTGCCCAAAAAAATTTTATTTCTAGATCACTTAATAAATATTAATGTATCTTTAAAAAAAAAAAAACTTTAAAGGTCATGCCACTTAAAGTTTCAGAGACTAAATTTAGAAGAATAACCTGATAAAATTTTTAAATAATACATTAAAGTACACTAAAATTTTAATTAGAATTTAAAAAATTCAAATAAACCATTTTCGCCTATTTAGGAAAAATACAGCAGCAGACTTGGGAGTAGAAAAAGAAGTCTAGAATATTCAAGTTTGATATTTAATTGTACAAATTCAAAGGCAGAGAGAACAGGTTCTTGGGTATACATAAATCGTAACTCACATCCCACAGAACTGAATAAATTGTAGTCCCTTC
This sequence comes from Glaucomys volans, assembly GCA_020662805.1. NCBI lineage: Eukaryota > Metazoa > Chordata > Mammalia > Rodentia > Sciuridae > Glaucomys > Glaucomys volans. The sequence continues at coordinate 961,534 of JAJEJO010000737.1, read as the reverse complement.
TGGCAAGACAAACTTTTACATTACTATAATATTTAAAAGTTATTGAGAGTGTGAAAAAAAATTGAAGATAACTTTAAAAAGCAATTGCATGAAGTGAAATGTTTGTTTATAGCATTGTTAGAAACTTATTTTTATATTTTCTATAGTAAGAAATGAATCAACTTTGAAATACTATTGTTAACATTATCATATCATTACTGAGCATAATAATGTCATTAATAAAGTATCAATCAAGTACCAGGGATAAATGCTGTCTTCTTTAATGTCTGCAATTTAATAAAGCAACTGTTACAAACTTCATTTTACATAGAAAACAAACACAAAAAGGTTAATTCACCTATCTAGGAGACAGAGCTGGTAAATGGATGGAACTGGGGATCAACCTCAGATTATTCTGGGCCTCTAAGCTCTTTTCATTTTCATATAGTGACATGGTAGGACAATACACATGAGAGTGGAATCTGCTAGTGATGAATCTGAGCTGTATTGGGGAAACTGGATGAAAATCTACCAACTCAACAATGAAAAAGCACTTGCTGAGGGAAAACACGTATAGAATGAATACCTTTTTCCTTTTGGGTTATTATAAGTACAATTAAAATCCTAAGTTTTCGGGAGTTAATTTAATGAAATCTGCCATGCAAATGATGGGAGAGATCCATCAGCCCAAGACTTTGAAAAAAGAAAAGCTACATAAAGCTGTAAATGATAAAAAGAAAAAATATAAATGATTTAAACAAAAATGTTTAAATTTTGTTTTTGTTTTCCCCTCAGAGACACAGAAATCTGCAAGTTGGCTGTACTAATCACATATAGTTATTAAACATAGTTTGATAGTTTAGAAAAAATTCATAATTAAGATATTTATCTATTCAAATAACTGAGACTCTTCTTAAGTTGCTACAGGGGAATAAGAGTTTACAGGTAATTTAAATGTTTGAAATTTAATCACAAAAAATTCTACAGAAGGAAAATATTTAGAAAAAGGAACAAACTATGCCTTACTTTTGTTTTAAACATTAATATACTAATCTACTAATAAAAATAAAAAGGGATGGGGAAGTGGCTCAGTGGTAAAGCATCTCTGGGTTCAATCCCCAGTATTCCCCCAACCCCCAAAAAGAAAAGGAACACATTGATAAATAATACAGCTTGTTTAATTTTGCAGAAGGATTAAAAGCACTATATATCTATAGTCTTCACTAACTCTGTCCTTTATAACAGGCTTTTCCTCTCCTGTGTATTCCCCCGCCCCTGCTTCTTTTCCTGCTCCTGGGGATTAAACCCAGGGTGCTTTACCTTTACCACTAAGCTACATCCCTAGTCCTTCTTATTTCCTATTTTGAGACAGGGTCTCACTGCATTGCTGAGCATCTCACTAAATTGCTTATGCAGGTCTCAAACTTGTGATCCTCCTGCCTCAGCTTCCAAAGTCTTTGGGATCATAGGTGTGTGCACCCTGCTCCCAGCAGCACCTCTACTGAATATTCTACATTAGCATTTAAACATAACAGCACTGAGGTTATGATCACAGTTTCTTTGGAGTCAGCCTGCCTGAGTTCAAATCAGAGTTCTACTGCTTTCCAGCTGAGTGCCTTCATTTCTCAATTTTAAAACAGAGACAACAATAATATATAATAATAAATAAATTACAAACCTAATCTCACAGGGTTGTTAAGAGGATTAGGCAATTTATATAACATAATTGGAACAATTCACAGATCAATAAAACATTAGCTACTGTTATTCTTTTATCTTAAAAACACCCTGAATTTTCACTGCAGCTTGTCCACTGAGAACAAGCTACTTATTCTCTTCTTGTAAGGCATTCCAGCAAAGCAAAAGGATTCTTCAATTCATTGTGTTCTATTCAAAATTCACCTGTTGTCATTATCCCCCCTCCACCCCCCCTTTTTTTTTTTTTTTTTTTTTACAATTTAAGGTTAGGGTCAGATGTGTAAGTAACCATGTCCTTAAACAAAAAAGAAAGGAGACTCCAACTTATTCTCAGTAACGTTACCAAGGAATTAAAATTTTCATAAATACATCAATTTTTAGAGAAGTATCAGAGATGTGATTTTATTTTATCTGGGACTGCATATTTTTAATATCATGCATTTTCTACTTTATGTTGAAAGTTAGTTTAAATAGAATTCCATGTTCAGAAATTTAGTTATGCGTTCAAATTTAGTTATGCATACTTCTGTGGGGAGAGACCTTTCTTTACATACCTATTTAATACTGATTTCTGTACTCCTCTTCAGTTATGCTTTTCTTCAGTTCTAGGGTGACTGGTTTCTGTCACTGTCACACCTGTCTTACCACCAGTGGAGATACTGATTTCTCTTTTTTTCTACTTAACTAGGCACGGAACTTTTATAGAAGGAATCTTCACCAAAAAGTTGATGAATATACAACTAAGCAGAAAAAAAAAAAAAAATAGACAAAAGCAGCAGACAGCAGAGGCAAGGGCAGCAGTAAAGACTTCCCAAGGCAGTCCAGACTGAGCCCCAATCCAGCGAGTGGTAACAAGTGGGAAGTTGGATTCTAGAACGGCTAGGGATCCTGCATACCTCCTGTCTCCCCTTTCTGTGAATATGAAGGTTAACGGTAGTTATCCTATGCTTGTCCTTATAGTATACACTGGGGTGTGGGGGGCGCTGACTAGTTCATGGAAGTTCAGATCTAAAGGAATGATACTCAAGGAGCTGTGCCTAAGTAGCACACCTAAGGAGCCTCAACTCAACTATACCTGGACCTGATTTGAATTATGAGATCCTGGACTTAAAGTTAATGCCATAATGGTTAAGACCTGGAGGTCTTAGGAAGAGGGGATGATTATGTTTTCCAAGTGGGAGGATATAAACGGTTATGGGCAGATAGTGTCAGAATACATTTTTCAGGATGGCCACACAAGAACATTCCCCATGTTCTTCCAGTTTAACACTGACACTCCTCCTACCAACAGGCAGTCTCTAAATCTAGACACATCCCTGACTACATGGGAAATGAAGCTATATGATTTCTAAGAAAATGTCATAAAGGGCAGTACAGCCTCTACCTGATGTTCTGGGTTTCTCTTAGAAATCAGTGTTTTGCCTATGAGGAAGTACATGATGCATGGAGAGGTCACATGCTGGTGTTCCACCCGATGGCCAGCTGCAGCCAACCTTAGAAATATCTCCAGACACTACCTGACTGCAAAACCCAAGAGCACTCAACTGAGAACTGTTCAGATGAGGCTAGTAAACCCCAGAACCACTGAAGAAAATAATGAGTTGAATGCTATTGTTTTAAGCCAGTAAATTTTGGGGTGATTTGTTATTTAGCAACAGATAACCAGAACTTAAGGGTAGAAGCAAGGGAAATCAACCTTCGGCTAGATAAAACATGAAGCAGGCAACTTTGTAGCTAATCTTTAGACAGATTCAGCACAAAGAACTGCTGAACTGCTTTTGGAAACTCCAACTTACTTTGTAACATTACTGAGAATAAGTTGGAGTTTCCTTTCTTTTGTTTTGTTTAAGGACACTGGTTACTTACATATCTGGCCCTAACCTTAAATTTGTAAAAAACAAAAGGGGGGGGGAATAATGACAACAGCTGAATTATGAATAGAACACAATGAATTGAAGAATCCTTTTGTTTGCATTTACATTTTGAAATATTTTTTAGGGTCACATCTACTTCTCTTAATGACTATTTCTAAGCAATCTGAAGGAACTGTTTTGACTTTTTAAAAGATAACTACAGTAATCATATAATATACTCCTAAGGTACAGAGGGAATTCTAACCAGGCTCCAGACATACTGAAAATGTCAAAAAAAAAAAGGTACTTCTCAGCCGGGCGCAGTGGTGCACGCCTATAATCCAAGCAACCTGGGAGGCTGAGTCAGGAGGATCGCAAGTTCAAAGCCAGCCTCAGCAACTTAGCGAGGCCCTAAGCAACTCAGTGAGACCCTGTCTCAATAAAATACAAAATAGGGCTGGGGACATGGCTCAGTCCCCAGTGACCGAGTGTCCCTGAGTTCAATCCCTGGTTCCAGAAAAAAAAAAAAAAAAAGGCACTTCTCCTGAATTGATGCAAAAGAGCCTGAAATAACTATTGACAGGCAAAGAAAGGTCTAAAACAAAGTATCAATATCAACTCAAATTACACCAGCAAATAAACCAAATACCAAACTGCTCTGACTCTGCCTTCCTATCATCTTGTCTTCCTTCTTTCAGCATCCCCTCTCAACTCCTGCCTTTACTTTGGTCCATATGTCCGACAGCCACAGGTTACATGTGGAGAAGAATCCAGAGGATGGGGTGGGAGTTCCTCATTGAGAAGGGCTGGAGAGCTGTGGCATTATTTATTGGCTTTCAATGCACTTCAAGGCACTAGAGTTTATTTATGTCTAGTTGGCTGGCTTATAGATTTAATCTTCATGAACTAGGTACTGGTTTCAAAGACTCCAGCAAGGTTTTTACACATATTATCATTTAGACCTTTTTATTACAGTACCTAGTTCATTTGTATTTAAATTAATTACTGATACTGTTGGGAAGAAAAAAGAGGGAAGGCTTCATTTCAAATTCACTGATTGAGTCCTCAACTTAACCACCATATAGGCAAGTTTGGTGTACAAATTCTGGCATTGTTCGAAACTGAAGATAATCATAAAATTGTTCATTAACAAAATTATTTAAAAATTAGTACCTAAATGAAGATATATTCAAATTTTACAATATTTTGCAGCCATTAAAGATTATGTATTGGAAAAAAAAGATTCCAGCAAGGAACCTAAGGACTGAAGGTGATAATAATAATGCAACCACATGCAGTCAACAAGAAATGGCAATGCTGATGCCACTGTTTTAAGTTTGAGCATTTATCAGACACATCAGAAGGTAAAGCAATGTGATCTTAGAAGATCTTCCAAAAATTATCCCCCCCAATATGAACATAATTAAAATATAGAAATTAAAGGATGTGATATTAATCATTATAAATCTCCTTTTGGCCATTTCTCCAGTTATAATGGCATTTTACATCTTAGGGATGAGCATTAACTAAGAGGTAATACCTATGAATCCCCTAGAAAGTTTGTGTTCCACTCTATCACACAGGCACAATGATAAATGGAGCAAGTTCCTCTGGAGAAGACTGTCTAATATACTCTGTACATCACCTCGGGATGCCAATAGTGTACAGAAGGGCTTACATTTCTAATTGATATTATCAAAAAGATTTAAATAAAATCTGTATAAATCACTGCTATTAACAAAAATACAATTTTCATTATTTATTTGTCTTAGCTCAACAATTAGGGGGAAAATATAGCTATGTGCTGTCAAAAGTCATAAATTAAAAACATTAATAGCCTAATTTAATGTTACAGAAAGGAAAGAGTAATCAGAAAATTTAAATTTATAGTTCCAGTTACATTCTTGTCAAGGGTAAGTATACACTAATTCTAAAAGGTTTACTTTGCCTTGTTTACAAGAATTAGCACATCTAAATGTTAGAAAATTCCAGAGATTTCTGATATACAATAAATACTTCCACACAGAGTGTCTTCTACAGAGAAGACACTGCCCTAAGCTGGACTTCAACCTATGCACATTATTAGAAACATCTTTGAGGGCACTGATCGCATTCCTTCTTGCAATGGGCAGTTGGCCAGCCCACGGCAGTGCTAAGTTCTTCAGAGGCACAAGAGAATATTTCTCAAAATATTTGCGAAACTAATCCTTCAGTACAGGGTGCACTCTAACTTTAAACCTTCTGTCTACTCTGCAGGAAGGAATGGCACTGATCATCTGGCTTTCTACCATATACTTACTGTATCCAGGCCATCTAATCTAGAATTGCTATGATCACCCTTATTCAGAACCTCCATCTGATCTCCCACCTACCCCTGTTCAATTATTTTACTAGTGTCTGAACTCCACTTATTTAGTCATTTATTCCATCTTCTTCATTAACAAATGTGGTATTTACTGGTTTTAGCACTTCCTAAAATAAGACTTAATGGCACAGACTTTAAATACCAGACTAATAAATCATTAGGTAGAATCAACCAGCTACAAAACAGGCAAATTTAAGTAAAAGAATATTGATTGTAAATACAAAACAACTCCATAAACAAATTAAGATATTTGTCACCTTCAAGAAGTAATTTTTGCATTATATTAGAATACTTAATTCTGGTGTGATTTTCAAGGAGTACATAAAGGGAGACATTTAATTTTGTCATCCAAAACTGGATTTTACTGACTAAAATAAGTGAACACTAACACCTAATACACTCTAGGAGTGGCGGGAATAACAGGCAATTTTCTGCTGATATTTAGAACAAAAGCAAGGTCTTTATTTCCTTTTCTTAAATTACAAATGCTGAGAAACACAGATAAGAGCTTCAGGGATGAAAAATATTCAGTTATTCTAAAAATTGTCATAGTGATCTATTATCAGTAACATTAAAGACTCATGTTAAAAAATAAATTGGAGAGAGAATTCAGCCAGACTGATAAGTGGATGCCACATTTTGTCAGCTATTTTCACAAAGATTTTGTTATATATCACAATACAATTTAATATAAATGTTGTTAAAGAAGAGTTTATCAAACTGCAAATGACACAACACAAAAAGCTTTCACTAACAAAATCTGTCCATATATTATTATATATTACTATATTAACTGCTATATCATATAGTTATGTAATCTCTTACAAAAACTGTTTATATTCCTTGAATCTAAATCTCTTCCATTAAATCCCATATTTCCTCCTAGTAACAGATAGATAGTTGATGCAGAGACTAGGACTAAGCAATCTTGGATAATGTGACACCTACAGCTATTTTGGCAAATCACTAGAAGTTCCATTATCTGCTCTAGATATCAATGCCTTTTTATCTTCTCAATCTCTTTTCTTCCTCTTTCTCCTTCTTCCTGATTTTCTTATTCTTTACCCTCTCCTATCTTGTATTCCTCTCTGCTGTACCTCTCTTTAAAACCTACACTATCTAATGCTGTAATGTAATCAGCAGCTTTCAGTCCTAGAAGAAGTAGCCCTCCTTCAGAGAGACTACAAAACATTCAAAATCCATAAATATGTACTGTCTACTATGTGTCCTTACATGTGCAAGGTTCTAGAAATAGAAAAGAATTTCATTTCTGTTCTAGAGACAGTCAAAATCTTAGTTGATTATTAAATACATTATAAAAGTAAAATTATATACAAAATGGTGACATGGAAGGTGAAGCAATGATCTTTTCACTCATAAATTATAAGTCAGATTATTTTCTCTTACAAAGCAACTGACAGACTTGGTGATAGAAAGGGCAAGGGATATGTGGAAATCTGATGAAGAGGTACAGCAATAGCTGAGAAATTGTGGGGACCCCAGCTAAAGTGTGGCAGGGTTGGGTCTAATTATCAAGGGGGTAGAAAGGCCAAGGCTTAAAGAAAGCATGTCCTATCCAAAATGGTTAAACCCCTGCACTGATAAAAGAAAAACTTTTATCTTTTATCAGTGGCTGAACCCCTTGCATATAACAGTGACTTCAGATTCTGAAAAGTCACTTCTAAATCTCAGTGGTTTAAGTTTTAAGGTCTTTATTGTCTATCTATTACCATGTCTCTAATAAAACCTTGAAGTTTCAAGTACTAGTCTAACCTAACAAAGTAGTGCTATCTTTGTGTCAACTGAAGGCTGAACTTTTCTAAACAACCTTTTTTAAAACCTCAAAACACAGGGTAAAAAGTCAAAGAGGCTAATTTAATATTCTTTCAAATGTAAACTCCAACATCTTTGAAACACGTAAATCATTAGTGGTTTTCATAATCATAGGACTCCTTTTACCAGGAATCATGTATATGGTCTGTTCTTATGTTAAAATTGGGCAAGACACAGGCAGGATTGTAGGTCAGTGGCAGAGCACTTCAGGAGCATGTATGAGGCATTCTGTCCAGCTACAGGCATTCTGTCCAGCTACAACTACAATAAAATTATTTTTAAATAAAATTGGGCAAGACATGTGCAAGACCCCGGGTTTGATCCTCAGCAAAACACATACACGCACACACACAGAAAAGGGGGAGGGGAGCAAGAGATTAATAGAAAATGTATTTTAGAGACTTAAAAAGAAAACAGAAAATACATGTAAATCATACACACACAAACTGAAAAACTTCATGACTAAAATTGTTTCAGGAAAACAGCTCTATAAAGAATTTCAAACCAAAGCCACAGGAATGTGATAGTAGTTATTACAGAGTAAAAGAAAAAAATCAATCCTCTACGTTTTCTAAAACGAAGCAGAGGTTTCATTTTCCAATGGAATGTACTAGTCAATACTCCATTTATTACAACATTTAAATACAATCAAATAAAATGATGAGGAAAATGTTATCTAAACTTAAGAGAAATGCCTTCATATAAAATTATCCCCTCAAAATGTGCCACATTGAATTTTTAAAAAGTGCTAAGTTACTTATAATAGTAATTCCCTCTCCCTCTTCCCTAGCTGCATATGATAAGAAATGTGAAACTAAGAAACATTATTTCAAATGCTTCATCTAAAGCTATCTCAGAAATCTAAGAGTTCATGAAATTGACAGGAAAGCAGTTTTATAGATGAAACCAAATATACTCAGGCATGAGGTATACTTATGTTCTTTGATCCAAAATGCTCTGATTTTTAAAATAATTTCAACCTTATAAAGGTAAAACAAGCACATTACAGAAACCTAGGCAGGTTGCAATTTCCCACCCTTTCCCTTCCTTCTTCCCTTAGCCTCTGACCTAGGAAACGCATCATCTTCTTCACAGACATAAAAGCACACCTAAAACACTTCCATTGTTGCTTTGAGTAACAGCTTTCAAGTTCAAGCTGCATATATATAGTGTTCCTCAGAGGCAGAGTAAAAGAACTCTTCTGTTAATTTTGTAAAGCTGCCAGTTTAAGCACAAAACACATGTAGGCATTAAATGTTTTGGATCAATGCACAAGTAGCAGACCTTCCTTATTTTTAGAATCTGTGATTCAATTCTCCAATTTTTTGTTTTGTTCCAAATGAAACTTTATCATCTTTATATACTAAGCAAAAGGCTTCAATGGTTTTAAGAGTAATTTGATCAATCTAGATATAAGTTTATTAAAATATAAATTGACAATAAACCGTACTGACCTAAAAAATAAATCTTAAAACACTTTCATTTATATAGGATTAAAAAAAACCTGGTCTACGTTGTCCACCAATATTCTTTGGTGTTTAATTAGATAAGGAAACCATTAACAAAAGTATTCAAATTAATCCTCTGTAAAAGGAAAAATGAAATGGAAGCAATTTCTAGGTCAACAACAATTAAGCTAAGTAATTTTCCTCTCCCACCCAAAAATATTTAGGAAGCATAGGAATTAGCAGTATCTCTACCTTTTTTCAAACTTTACAAAATGAAGTTTTCTGTTCCCAACTGTTTAAGTAACTGAATAGACAACTGTTCCATCAGTACTTTCAATATTACCACAATCATGTTTATAGTTTTATTTAAACTGAAATACACATTGTAAACATTTCAAATTAAACATACCAGCTACGGGGAAAAATAAGACTAATACCTGTAAATATAGTCTTAAAAGTATTTTCACATACATCATCTCATATATTCTTCTAAAGAAGGCATCAGGATTCTCATCTAAAAGGGAAGAACTATGGCTTAAATAGGGTAGATTATATGCCCACAGTCAGATACAAAGGGATAAATCTGAACTGGAACCCTGCCAGGATTTAGATATGAGGTGTGTATCAAAAACTCACATGTAAGACAATGCAGAAAGGATGATGAGAGTTGCAGCCCAATCAGTGAATTAATCCTATGATAGGGATTAACTGGGTGGTAATCAAAGGAAGATAGGTTGTGGTTGGAAATGGTAGGTCATTGGGGATGTGCCTTTGGCTTTTATATTTTGTCCCTGGTGAGCAGAGCTTTCTCTTTGTTTCCTGGTTGCCTGTCCTGAGCTGCTTTCCTCTCCACACCTTTCTGCAATGATGTTCTGTCTCATCTTGGGCTCAGAGCAATGGAGCTGGCCATCAATGGACTGAGACTTCTGAAACTGTGAGTGTCAAATTTTTCCTCCTCTAAAAGTGTTCTTGTCAGGTCTTTTGGTCACAGTGGCAAAAAAGCTAAAACAAACCTCAAGCTCATAGTTTACCAAAGACATTTTCACTCACTTCTTTAACTGAAGGACCTGCTTGACAATCTGCTTTCTCACTGCTTTCTCACTGAGTCCCAATGTAATACCATATACTATCTACTATTTTTAATATCAAAGGAAATACAACTGGCATATATTCTCTGAGCATGTATCTCAAAACCAAATGAAACTATGCCATTTTAATAAGCATAAAAATACTAATGAATTTTCAGTTATTACAAAGTTATATATGCTTTTCAATGTTTCAAATTTTAAATACATCATATTTAGCCAATAATAAATAAAATTTTTGAACTGAGCTTATTTTGATTTAATATGACTCTGGTTCCTGAAAGATTTTAAGCACCAGATACACTTGGTAAAATAATTATTAACTTCTATTATTTTTGTATTTACATGCTTACTGTCTGAAGGGTTAAAAAATAACTAATTTTAGTACTTTCCTTTTGATTATTGAGTCAGTGAGAAGAGCAAACTTTCTCATTCACAATGCTCCCTGCTGGTAGCTCTGAAGAAAACAGGTTATGATATAATAGCTTCTATAATCTGCATACAAATCTCCTCACTCCCCCTACGACACCCCCAGAAGGCTTTTAAAAATACAACTTCTCTGATGTACAAAATATCTGCAGGTATTTTTATTTCAATAAGTCTAGAGTAAGACTTAGAACTTTGCATTTTGACACGTTCCCATACAATGTGAGAACTCACTTGTTTGGTCATTAATACCAACAACTTAATTTCAAAGCACAATAATTCCCTAATGCTCCAGGAAGATATTATTATACCTATTTTATACATGAATGAGGCTCAAGACAGCTTTAATAATTTATCCCAGGTCACATGTTAAAAAGTAGCCAAACCACCAAGGTTACTTACCCCTGGGATTATAAGGAAAGAATAACATTCTATCAGCCTTAAAATTCATGTAATTCTTTTCCATACGGCTATGTAAGTACATGCTACACCTTCTCAACCCTGGCTCCACAAGCGTCACTTGGGAAGATGGAAGAAATGCCTATGCCGAGGTCCACTCTGAGATTCTAGCCTATAGGATAAAGTAGAACTGTTCTGCTTGACCTATGAGACATTTTTCTCCAGCCTTGATTCAGTTTCATCTTTTTTTTAAACATACTTAGATTTATATATATATTATTTTTTTTTAGTTGTAGATGGACACAATACCTTTATTATTTATTTATTTTTATGGGGTGCCTAGGATCAAACCCAGTGCCTCACACATACTAGGCAAGTGCTCTACCACTGAGCCACAACTCCAGCCCCAATTCAGTTTCATCTTTTGCCAAACCTTTTCTCCCCCCACAACATATATCCCTATTGAAATACTAACAGCTCTTGACTGCAAAAGACTATATCAGGGGGTGCCTTTCCATGGTTTCCCTATCCACAGTTTGTTACCCAAGGTCAACTGTGGTCTAAAAAGACAGTATGAGGGCTGGGGTTGTAGCTCAGTGGTAAAGTGCTTGCCTAGCATGTGTGAGGCACTGGGTTTGATCCTAAGCACCACATAAAATAAATAAAAATAAAGGTATTGTGTCCAGCTACAACTATTTAAAAAATTTTTTAAAAATTCAGTACAGCCGGGTGTGGTGGCGCATGCCTGTAATCCCAGTGGCTCGGGAGGCTGAGGCAGGAGGATCGTGAGTTCAAAGCCAGCCTCAGCAAGGGCAAGGTGCTAAACAACTCAGTGAGACCCTGTCTCTAAATAAAATACAAAATAGGGCTGGGGATATGGCTCAGTGGCCAGTGCCCCTGAGTTAAATCCCCAGTTCAAAAACAAATCTAGTACAATACAGAATGTATTTTCAGAGTGTTGCAATTATTTTATTACTAGCTAGCATTGTTAATATTTTGTTCTGGCCTAATTTGTAAATTAAACATTATGATAAGTGTGTGTATAGGAGAAAATGTAGTACAAATAAGGGTCAGTACTTTTTCTGGTTTCAGGCATCCAGTAGGAATCTAAAATGCATGACCTACAAAACGGACTACTGTATCTGTTTTAACGCAACTGCCTGCATCATTTCTACAAACTGTTTGGAGTTAGAGGGTGCATCTTATTTATTTTTGGTTTCCCAGTGCCCAGTATGATGTTAAGAACAGTTGGTATTCAATAAACATTTGTTGAGTGATTAAAGACAAATTTATATCCTTACTTTCTGTAGAAAAGGTAAAGCATGGCTTTAATGCAACTTAAAAGTGAGCAATCATTTTTGCACTTCAAGGCAATACTTAACTCCTGCTAGGATCTGCAATATTAGTTCATTAATAACCTAAAGAAGTGACAGGCACAAAGTTCTGATCTTTGATCTTGCTAGTGTGTGTGTAGTACTGAGGATTATACCCAAGGCCTTGCATGTGCGAGGCAAATTCTCTAGCACTAAACCACATCCTTATCCTTTTTTCTTTTGAGACAGGGTCTCCCTAGTTGCCCTGGCTGAATTTGCAATCCTCCTGGCACAGCCTCCTGAGTAGTTGGGCCAACAAGCCTGTGCCACCACACTAGGCCTGGCTTTGATCATTTTGCATTCTAAGTTATATCTAATTCATGTAAAGCAATTTGGGCATATGCCAATAAAATTGCAAAACTTAGAATCATCTTCTCTTAGTGACACAAAATGAAGCATTTTCTTTAATGCTTTAAAGATGTTCTGGTCCATCCTATAGCTTTCTGGCACTATATTTTCTATGTGCATTACAAATATTTAAAATAATCACATGTGTAAGTCTCAAAGCATCAGAAAACCATTTGCTTCTCACACTATTTCTGTTTGTAGTATTGTGAAACTGTGCTAGAAGAATTCAACCACATTAAAAAATATTAACATTTGTTTTAAAAGAGCAAAAAGCAGAAAAAAGCTGACTAAAACATCTTTCCTGTCTACTTAGATTAGCGCTCGTCATATTAATGGAATATTTGTGGAAAAAAGTGCAATGATAATTACTTTAATGTATTTATTCCATAAGTAATTACTGAGAGCCCACTAAGTACCTGGTACTGTTCTAGGAACTAGTTACATAATAAAGAATATAAAGTTCATCATGAGGCTAACCATCTGGTACCTTTCTTCCTAGGAAGGGAAAAGGTGCAAACATTCTATGGTCCAAACTAGAAACAGGGATTTGCTGCAGTGGAGGAAAGAGCTGAATCTAAAATTCCTCAATTTATAAAATATGATGGAAGAATAGTCAGAGAAACTCAAAAAAATCTGAGAACCAAGAAAAAAGAGAAAAATAATACATATTAATATAATTTACCTTTGAATGCCTTCAAGAATATCCTTCACAGCTGCCATTAACTTTTGAAGATATATAAATGCTTCCTCAAAAGATGCTATTTTTGAAGTAGTCAGAGTTGAATTTGAGCCCAATCTCTGAAACACATCTATGCTAAAATGAAAAAAGAAAAGATACTTATGTGCATTTAGTAATTCAAGCATTACCATTTGCAGTGTATAAAATAAAGTAATAATATAATAAATTTCTCATAATTCTGACTATTTGTTAGAAATAAAATATGGTGACTTGTGAAAATTTGGGCTGACATTTATGCAAGGTATATAGGACAGACACTATGCAGATCTAACCTAAAGTAAAACTACAAAAACTATGTAAATAATGTTTCATTCTAAGAGACCACAAAATATGAAAAGCCAGTAATATTATCAACCTCCATTAAGTCAGTCATCAAGAACATAAGGATGAAAAAAAATAGATATAAGATTTATATATCTGTTGAAACTGCAAGTTTGTTCTAGTTAAGTTCACTTTTAGAAATTCATCAGTTATTCATAATGAGCCAACAATTAATAATACCCTAAATGTCCAATATTATCATTATATAAAGTATTAAGTAAATAGTGAATAAGCCACTTGATGAACTACCAAACTACTGAGATGATGCTCATGCCATGAATGAAACAGAAAAATAAAAATAAAGAAAATTGCTTAAATAATATAATAATAACTATTGGGTGGGGGAAGGTACTAGGGACTGTACTCAGGGGCACTCAACCACTGAACCACATCCCCAGTCCTATGTTGTATTTTATTTAGAGACAGCATCTCACTGTGTTGTTTAGCACCTAGAGGTCACTGAGGCTGGCTTTGACTCACAATCCTCCTGTCTCAGCCTCCTAAGCCACAGGGATTACAGGTGTGTGCCACTCTGCATGGCTTAATAACAACTATTTTTAAAAAATTAAAACAAACAAGCTGTACTGGATTACAATGGTATCCTCCCAAAATTCATATTCACCTAGACGCTAAGAATGTGACTTTATTTGAAATAAGGTCTTTACAGATGTAATTAGTTAATTTAGAATGAGGGCTGGATTAGAGGGGGCCCTACCCTCTGAAAAAACAAAGGCAGAGACTGGAGTGAAACATCTACAAGGCAAACACTCCTGCCAACCACTAAATGAGTGGGAAAATGAACAGGATAGATTCTCCCTCAGAATTTCCAGAATGAACCCAGCAGATACTAGGATTCTCAATGTGGCATCCAGACCTGTGAGCAAATAAACTTCTGTTATTCTAAGCCACCCAGTTAGTGCTAATTTGCTACGGCAGCCCTAAAGAAACCAATGTGCCTAAAAACAAAACAGGATATACATAATAATATTAACAAGGTTAACTATGGTAGCCTCTAGGTAGTAGCATTTCGGGGAATTTTCTCCCCTACTTTACAGTGTTTTCCAATATATAACTACAATAAAATACATGTAAAATTCACCATTTTGACCACTTTGTTTTACTTTTAAATTTACTTCTGTTAGTTTTCATTAATACATATTTTAACTGACTCACAGCAACTGTACAGATTTATGTGATACAGTGTGGCATTTCAATCTACGTAAACAGTATGTGATGATCAGATCAGGATAACTGGCATACCTAACACATATATCATTTCTTTTGAGTCTGGAACAACCAAAATCCTCTTTTCTAGCTATTTCGAAATAGTTATCCACCATTATTAGTCTACTGTGCAACAGATCATTAGAAACCACTCCTTTTAACCAATTGTCCATCTTGACTATTTCAGTGTGTACATTCAGTGGCATTTTGTATATTCATGTTATTGTGCCATCATCAGCATTTAAGTTATAGAATGGTTTCATCACTCTAAAAGGAAATCCTGACTTCACTAAGCAGTTACTCCCCACTGCTCTCTTCCCCCACCAAACCCCTGAACCTCTAATCTGCTTTCTGCCCCTATGGCTCTGCCTATTCCAGATAGTTCTGTGTGTATGTGTACATGTGTGCATTATTAAAATTAAAAAAATCACATTTATATTATTTAGAAAATACTTCTCCTTTAAAAAAAATTTATACATTTAAAGCCTAGTCAGCCTAGTCATCATAGAAAATTTTAAAAATACAGAAATTTAAGAAGAGAATATACAATGCTCCTAATCCACCAACTAGAGATAATCACTATTAATATCTATGGATTCTTCCTTCACCTTTTGTTCTGGGTATACATGGAAATTCGTGCACGCGCGTGCTCACATGCCGCGCACACACACGCCCCACATTGAAGAGAAGGAGACCCCTTCTTAGGAAAGTTATCAAATCAAAGATCTACATAATAGATATCATTCCAAAAACCTCCATTATAATTTTTGTATAGAATAATACAGTTTAGGTAAAAGGGATCCGGACATTAAAAGTTCCCTCTCCAGAATCTGTTCTAAATGACAGGATGTGGTAGGAATTAGAAAGAGATGAGGATGAGCCACATCAGTCATAGGTTTGGCAGAAACAACCATTTGCTGCTGTTTATGCTACTCTTTGCCTCTGTCTCTTGAAATATACCAGCAAGATCTACTGGTTCGACCTTTACAATAAAGCCAGCATTTGATCAATTCTTACCACCTCTACCCAAAACTACCCTGGCCCAGGTAATCATCTTTCGCTTGGATTATCATAGTAGACACCTGACCTTGCTGCTTCACCTTGTAACTTCACAGTTTATTCTCAACAAGACAGAGCAATCTTCTTTAAAATATATGCCAGATGCTATCTCTTTTTTGTTTAAAACCATGCAGTTGCTTTTACTAACAGTAAAACCTCTAAATTCTTACAATGGCCTACAAGGCCCTACACAATTGGCACACTTCCACACTTCCCACTCTGGCTTCTTTTCATCTCACTGAACATTCCAGAAAAGATCTTCAAGGTCTTTGTAACTTCTGTTCCTCTACCTGGAATACTGTTTCTGTAAATAACCATATGGCTTCTACCCTGACTTTTTCAGTACTCAGTACAAATATTTAAATGTGAGTTTCCTTGACTACTCTCTAAAACTGTCACTTCCACTCCTCCCTAAACCATGTTACACTATTCATTCCCCATCTCCATTCCTCTCAGAGTGTAACCCTGACCACCTGAAAGTACAAATAAATGATAAATATACCATTTTCCCTTGGGTCTAGACTCTGCAATGGGCTAATTTTGGATTAGTGGTTAAAATTTAGAGTTACTACAAAAGAAAAGGAATCTTAAGGTTGAAGACAGAAACACTGAGCATATTAGTTTTTAAATTAATTAATATACCATCTAAAAAGATGTTTACCCTAGACTTCCAGACTTTTTGAATACCTTGCTTATATTTTATTTGTCTACCTCTAAACACTAGAATAGATGGTTTTATAGATAAATATTTTTGTCTGTTTTTTTCACTAACATATTTTCTTAATACCTAGATTGTACCTGGCATATAAATGATCAAAACAAACTTGCTGAATGGGCTAATGAATGAATATTTTACTTATATATTCCTCTGGGGGTTGTTATTGCTGTTGAGAATCTGCTCCAGCATTTTGGGAAAAGGGTACTAATGATAAACCCAGGGGTACTTTACCACTGAGCTACATCCCCAGTCCTTTTTTAAAAAACTTTTTATTTTGAGACAGGATCTCACTAAGTTGCTAAATCTGGGCTCGAATCTACTGTCCTCCTGTTGCAGCCTCCTGAGTCCCTGGGATTACAGGCATGCGCCACCACACCTGTTATAACACTCCTTAAACCTCATTTAAATGATTCAATGAAACCTCTCTTGAAACACACACCTCTCTCAATAAGCTTATTAACTATCTATATGTCTATACTTAAATACACACGTGTTCAAAATTATCTAGGCTAAACTAAAAAGCAGAATGGATGACCTAAATGCTAATTCCCTTAGGAACTGGCCAAAGCAATCCTCATGGGCTGGTAAACTGGCAGTCCCTGGATTCCATGATTTACAATAAGTACATAAAATCTGTTAGCCAAATGATTACAGTGGGTATTAAAAGCAAATGTAAGGACCCTGTGTTTGGGGTATGGTTTGCCTAACATGCATGAGGCCCTGGGTTCAATCTCCAGCACTGATTTAAAAAACAAACAAAAATCCTCAGGAACCATGACTGTTAAGATAATTGAATCTGTGAAGCCAGAAATGAAAATATACTATGCTACTTACAGTGCACTTCAACCTGGCCTTTAATTACTAACAAAGTATATTTCTTTTTTTAAAAAGTTGAGAATAGTGACTTTCAATCATGAAGACTTCACTTTTTCTGAAATAGTTCGAGTATACCAATTCTTTTCAGAAGGACTGTCAAAGGCTGGGGATATGGCTCAGTTGGGAGCGCTTGCCTTGCAAGTACAAGGCCCTGCGTTCAATCCCCAGCACAGCAAAAAAAAAAAAAAAAAGGACAGTAAAGCATGCTGGCACACATCTACAATCCTAGTGACTTGGGAGGCTGAGGCAGGAGGTTCACAAATTCAAAGCCAGCCTCAGAAATTTAGTGAGGTCATAAGCAAATGAGCAAGACAGTCTCAAAATAAAAAGTGCTGGGGATGTAGCACAGTGCTCAGGTGCCCCTGGGTTCAATCCCTAGTGCCAAAACTAAATAAATAGGATCAAAGGAGGAATACCTAACATAATTATAAAAGTTATTTATTATCCGTAAAATCTAACCTTTTTAAAAATAAGATAATATTCAGTATTTTATTTTTACTTTTGTAAGATAATATTCAGTGTTTTATTTTTACTTTTGTTCCCAAATCACCATAGTCATCTTATTTTTCACAGCAAAAATTCATAGAAAATTATATTAAACAAGTGACTCAATAAAGCCTAATACTGAAAACTGAGAAAATTCACAGGGTTCTCAAACTGATGGACTTTTTCATATAGAATCTCTTTAAAGTTTGAACTGTCACCAACTCATCTTAGAGGAACTAAAAACTATTCCCTACCACCAAAGTGTTCCAAACTAGCAGTCTTAATGTTACATGTCGATACACTTTCTGCTACGCTGAAAAAAATAAACCAGGAAAAGACAGAACCTGAGAATATTGTAAGATCTAAGATACAATAAAATAATAATGAGCAACAAAACAAAGTATACCTCAAAACAAAACAAAGACATTAAGCATTTTTACAAGTCTGGAAAGACATGGGAGAAACTCAGGAAATTTATAGAAATGGGTTGGTTAATATATTTTTATCTTACTAAAGGAAAAAAGTATTTTGGTCCATAAAATTGCCTGTACTATATTATAGAACATTAACATATATAGCATAAAGTGAGATCAAAAAGCTTACTATTACTGAACCTCTGAATTAGGATTCAGGTCAACTTCTTAAAGCCAAAGCAAGACAGAACATTTAATTTAACCACTTTCATTCTGAGCCAGCTATTGGTAACATAATCTAAATCCTTAGATAAAACTTTGGTAAACTTCCAGTGCCATACTATTATTTTACTAACATCCAGGAGAGATGAGTTAAACATGTTTTAGGAAGGAAGATACAGGGAGTTAAAGTCAAATTATATTTTGTATCTAAAATATTGTCCAATATCCTCAACTCAAGGAATTTCAGAATAAGGGCCTTAGAGGTCTGTTCTCCTATTTTATGAGAACAAATCGAGTTTCAGAAAGATTACATGATCTTCCCAAAAGTTACTGTCTTGATGTGCCCTAAGAACCATGGTTGCTGCTGGGCCCCTATCTATAATTCCAGTGACAGGAATTGGGAGGTTGAGGCAAGGAGGATCATAAATTCGAGACCAGCCTTGGCAACTTAGCAGGACCTTGTCTCAAAATAAAAAACAAAAAGGGCTGGGGGTACAATTCAGTGGTAAAGCACCCTGGGTTCAATCCCCAGTACCATATGAAAATTAAATTAAATTAAAAAGAACATGGCTGCATTTTCATAAGGAGCAGAAGTTTTTAGTTCAAATAATTTTTATACAATACAGAGTAACAATATGTAAAAAGATTAACTGATATAATATGAATTTTTATGTCACATTTCCTTTATTATAAAGTTGGTCACTAAGAATAATGAGGTGTGATTGAGATGGTTTCAAGGCAGAATAGAGAAGGTTACTCTCCTGGCTGCTTGGTGGCATGACACCAAGAAAGCAGATAGGCAGCTTCTCAGCAAAGTGGGTAAACAAAAAAAAGCGGATGGGGAACTTTACTGGAATTTAATACTGTACATTCAAAGATCAGGGACTCAGGATGTTGGAAATACTAAGGAAGAAATCCTCAGCCACTGCCATGACTGCAGACACTAGACAGATGGGTCCCTCCGAGAGCAAAGTGGAGGGATAAGGGAATTAAAGGAATCTGCATTTTTAGGAAGCCTAAGCCATGTCTGGTGTAGAGAGTTTAAAGATCAAAGACTCTGCCCAACTAAACTGAGAGGTGTGCTGCGCGACATCCTTGTGCAGGAAAGCAGCCCCCACTTTCCCAGCAGTGTGTGGAGGACAGACGAAGGAACCATTTTGCCAGCCATGGCATGGGGGCTGGAGCTGGGGGAGGGGATTCCTGGCAAACTCAACTTTGGTCTGAAATATAGACCTGGCAAACCCACACTGCATGACACAGAGTATGCCTAAGTGACCAGAAGAACAATAAAATATGGAGAGAGGTTTACACAGGAAAGTACTACCTGGCTCTCCCACTCCCACTCCAATTGTGATGCTTGCAGGACTGGCTGGAAAAGAAGCCTTGCAGAGAAATTGAAAGAACAGGGGCAGGAGAGATTGACTTTGGAGACTGAACCTAAGACCAGGAAACGTGGGTCTGCAAGAAATGTAGTGGACTAAGACTGGCTTCCTCTCTACATGAGTGGAATCCACAGGAGATCCCTGAGGTGCAGTCCTCCAGCGTGGACCAGCAACTGCTGCGCCCTGTACGTGCACTGATTTAAAATCTCTAGACCAACTGGCATTCAGTGAAGAACCTGAAGCATACCTAAGCCTAAAGCCAGTCTCCAGGAGTTCCACCTATAGGATTAACTCTCTCACTCCAGCAACACCACCATGAGGGTGGAGTAAGCATCACACTCCAGGCAAACCTACCTAATACTGCTGAGTAGGGAAGCCAAGAATCTTCGGAACTCCAGTGGAAACAATTCTTTAACTTCTCATCAGGATTTTTTTTCCTGTTCTCTGTTTAATTGTGACCTTAATGGTTCAAGGACATTTATACATATTCATATTTGGTTTTTTTCCCTTATTTCTAGCATTTTTGAAGGCAGTTGCTTTTCATGGATCAGTATTTTGAGGATTAGGATGTTTGATTAGTATATTTCAGTTTTTGTTTTGTATTCTTTTATTTATATTTTTAATTTTTTAAAATTTTTTCTCACTTATCTGTTTCCCTTGATTCTTTCTCTCTTTTCTTCTAACAGCCAATCTCTAGTGCTCTTTCACTCTTCCTTTAATCTCTTAATTCTGTCTTCTCTCCTCCTCCTTCATCACATCCTACATCACTCTGTTCTCTCTCTCCACCATTCAAAACTGCATGTGCTTTCGCAAACTTATGGTTTTCAATGTAGGCAATAACGGATCATATCATTTCTGTTTACTGTGACAATAAATATTGGAGATATTTAGATAGTTCCTGTCACAGCAGGAACTATTTGTTTCAGTGCTCTATATTGTTTGCTTTGGTGGCTGTTACTATTTGTCTCCCCCTAAATGGTGAAGTACTAGAAACCTTCAGGGACATGGTAAATCCACAAGGTAGATCCATATTGTGAGATGAGGAGACACACAAACAACATGAAAAAGCAAGGGAAAAAATCACCCAAACAAACCAAGATACTTCAACGACAGAATCCATCAGCACCAGAGTAGAAGAAATGTCAAAGAAGGAATTCAGAATGTACATAGTTAAACTGATCTGCAAGGTAAAGAACAATATAAGGAGTGAAATCAGAGAAAATACAGGAAGAGAAGATCACTTCAATAAAGAGATATAGATTCTTTTAACAACAAAAAACAAGCAGAGATCCTTGAAAGGAAGTAATCAATAAGCCAAATTAAAAATTCATTGGAAAGCATCACTAATAGACTAGACCATTTGGAAGACAGAGTTTCAGGAAATGAAGACAAAATATATAATCTTGAAAATAAAGTTGACCATGGAGAAAAGATGATAAGAGACCATGAATAGAACTTCCATAGTAATATGGAATAACCTGAAAAGACCAAATTTAAGATTTATCAGGATAGATGAAGGCTTGGAGATACCAACCAAATGAATGCACAATCTTTAAAATGAAATAATATCAGAAAATTTCCTAAACCTAAAGAATTTAAAATCACATACAGGAGGCTTAAAGAAACCCAAATATACAAAATTACAACAGGCCCACAACAAGGCAGATTGTTATGAAAATGCCTGACATACAGAAAAAGGATAGAATTTTAAAGGCTACCAGAGAAAAATGACAGGTCAGATTTAGAGAGCAATCAATCCAGATCTCAGCAGATTTCTCAACATTGACCCTCAAAACTAGGAGGTTTTGGAATAATATATACCAAGCTCTAAAAGAAAATGGATGCCAGCCAAGAATATTATACCTAGCAAAATTAAGCTTCAGAATTGACAATGAAATAAAAACCTTCCATGACAAGCAAAAATTAAAAGAATTCACAACTAGAAACACTGCACTACAATATTCTAAATTAAATATTTCATAAATAAGAAATGAAAAAAAAAAAGTGAAAACCAGCAAAGGAAGATCTATGCTAGATGAATAGTCAGAGGAGAAACTAATTCAAATTAAAAACCAGAAATAAATCAAAATGACAGGAAATAAAAATCATTCTCAAAAATAACCTTGACTGCATCAATCCAAAGATATAGACTGGGGCTGGGGATATAGCTCAGTTGGTAAAGTGTTTGCCTCACAAGCACGAGGCCCTGGGTTCAATCCTCAGCACTGCAAAAAAAAAAAAAAAAAAAAAGACATGGACTATTTAAAAAAATGACCCAACCACATGCTATCTCCAAGAGACTCACCTCATAGCAAAGACATCTACAGAAGTAAAAGGATGGGAAAAAACATATCATTCACATGGATCTCATAAACAAGCAGGGATTTCTATCTTCATATCAGATAAAGTGGACATCAAACAAAAGTTAATCAGAAGGGACAAAGAAGGACATGTTGTACTGCTTAAGGGAATTATACATCAATAAGACAGAACAATCATAAATATTAATGCCCCAAACAATGGAGCATCTACATACATCAAATATCAAACCCTTCTCAATTTCAAGAATCACACGGACCGCAACTCAATGTTACTGAGTGACATTAACACACCTCTCTCACAACTGGATAGATCCTCCAAACAAAAACTAAAAAGAAGTCATAGAACTAAATAATACAATCAACAGTTTAGACTTAACAGACATATATAGAATATTTAATCCACTGATGACTAAATACACTTTCTCACAGCAGCACACGGACCACATCTTATGCCACAAAGCAACTCTGGCAAATACAAAAAAATAAAGATAAAACCTTGCATTCTATCAGATCATAATGGAATGAAATTAGAAATCAGTAATAAAATCAAAAATAGAAGCTAATCTAACACCTGGAGGATATTCTACTGAAAGACCAATGGACAGCACAAGAAATCAGGGATGAAACTAAAAAATATCTAGTGATAAGTAGGAATAGCAATACAATATATCAAAATTTCTGGGACATGATGAAGGCTATTCTAAGAGGAAAGTTCATTGCACTGAGCTCATTCATTAAAAGAACAGAAAGTCCTCAAATAATGAACCTAACATTACCTCTAAATGACTTGAATACTAAGAACAACCAATCAACACCAAAAGCAGAATGGAAATAATTAAATTCAGAGTGGAAATAAATGAAATTGAAACAAAAATAATTTCAAAAAAAATCAACAAAACACTGGTTCTTTGAAAAAATAAATAAAATTGATAAACCCTTAGCCAAGATAAAGAAGAGAAAAAAAGAAAACTCAAATTACTAAAATTCATGATGAAAAAGGAAATATCACAATGGACACTACTGAAATACAGGCAATAATCAGAAACTATTTTGAAAATTTATATTCTAATAATCTTAAAACATCAGCAAATTTTTAGACACCTATGCCCTACCCAAATTGAATCTGGAGGACATAGAAATTTAAACAAATCAATTTTAGCCAATGAATTTGAAGACACCATTAAAATCCAACCACCAAATAAAAGCATAGGACCAGATGGATTCTCAGTCAAGTTCTACCAGACCTTCAAAAAATTTACACCAATCCTCCTCAAATTATTCCATGAAATAGAAAAAGAGGGAACCCTTTCAAACTCATTCTATGTAACTAGTATCATATTAATACCAAAGCCAGACAAAGACACATCAAGGAAAGAAAATTTCATGCCAATATCCCTAAAGAAATACATGCAAAAATTCTTAATAGAATACCGGCAAGTCACATACAAAAACAAATTAAAAGATAGTGCACCATGATCTAGTGCGGTTCATCCCAGGGATGCAAGGTTGGTTCAACATAGAGAAATCAATTAAGGTAATTCATCACATCAACAGACATAGAAAAGAATCACATGATTATCTCAACACATGCAGAAAAACATGACAAAATACAGCATTCATTCATGTTCAAAACACTAGAAAAACTAGGGATAGTAGAAACATACCTCAACATTGTAAAAGCTATGTACATTAAACCCAAGGCCAACATCATTCTCAATGGAGAAAAATTAAGAGCATTCCCTCTAAAAACTGGAACAAGACATGGATGCCCTCTTTCACCACTTCTATTCAACACAGTCCGTGAACCTCTAGTCAGAACTATCAGAAGAAAGAAATTAAAGGGACATTATTTGGAAAAGAGGAACTCAAACTATCCCTACTTGCCAATGACATATTCTATAATGAGAAGACTGGAAAAACTCCAGCAGAAAACTTCCAGAGCTCATAAATAAATTCAGCAATATAGCAGGATATAAATTTACACCCATAAATCAATTGTGTTCCTATATATTAGCAATGAATCAACTAAAAGAGAAATTAAGAAAACTAACCCACTCACAATACCCTCAAAAAAAAAAATTGGGGGATCAATTTAACAAAAGAGGTGAAAGACTTCTACAGTGAAAATTATAGAATACTAAAGAAAGAAATTGAAGAAGGCCTTAGAAGATGGAAAGATCTCCCATGTTCTCGGAGAGGGAGAATTAATATTGTCAAAATGGCCATACTACCGAAAGCGCTATATAAATTTAATGCAATTCCCATTAAAATTCCAATGACATTCTTCACAGAAACAGAAAAGGCAGCCATGAAATTCATTTGGAAAAATAGAGGCCAGAATAGCCAAAGCAATCTTCAGCAAGAAAAGTGAAGCAGGAGGCATCACAATACCAGACATTAAATTATACTACAGAGTTATAGTAACAATGATGGCATAGTATTGACACAAAAACAGACAAGACCAATGGACCAGAACAGAAGACAAAGAGGCAAACCCACATAAGTACAGTTATCTCATACTAGACAAAGGCTCCATAAACATACACTGGAGAAAAGAAAGCCTCTTTTAACATATGGTGCTGGGAAAACTGGAAATCCCTATGTAACAAAATGAAATTAGATCCTTCTCATCCTGCACAAAACTCAAAAGTGCATCAAGTAGCAAGTCATTAGACCAGATACCTTGGGCCTACTAAAAGAAAAAGTAGGCCAAACCCTCCATTATGTCAGCTTAGGAATCAAATTCCTCAACAAGACGCCTAAAGCACAAGAAGTAAAATCAAGAATCAGTAAATGGGATGGTAACAAACTAAAAAGCTTCTTCACAGCAAAGGAAACACTTGAGAACGTGAATAGAGCGCCTAAAATAATGGGAGAAAATCTTTGCCACCTACATCTCAGATAGAGCATTAATTTCCAGGATTTACAAAGAACTCAAAAAATACCAAAAAAATCAAATAGCCCAATCAATAAATGGGCACTTCACAGAAGGAACACTCCAATTGACAAATATATGAAAAAATGTTCAAAATCACCAGCAATTAGAGAAATGCAAATTAAAACTACACTGAGATTTCATCTCACTTCAGTCAAAATGGTCATTATCAAGAATCTAGGTGATTCTTCCTTAGTTTTGACATACATACATAAGCTATGCTTCTCATCAAGGTTTCAAATCTGAATCACCTAGTGTTTTTCTTTAAATGCATTCTCAGCTTCACTTCAGTTCTACTGAATCAGAATTTCAAAGGACAGAGCTTTAGTATATATGTATGTGTGTGTATATGTATGTACATATATATTTAAAACTCTCTAGATAATTCTCATATATATACCCCATTGAAGTTCACTATTTGTAAGAAATTAATTTGACAAAAGGCAATCTAGTACAATTAAACTCACAACCCAAATTCTCACTATTCAATGAACAAAATAATGGAAAAATTTAGAAAAAGCAAGCTTACAACTCTAGAGTTTAAAAATTCTTAGAAATTTAGTACCTGTTTTGATAAATTGTAATCCAAAGATTCTCTAGGATAGACCATATTTCTTGATGCCTGTTGGGTTGAGGAAGATGAGAACTGGAGAAAACAGTGATTTCTTGGTTATGAGACTTCATCAAGGAACTATCTTCCTGCTTTTTACTCACTGAATTTTCTGAAGAATTTGGCATGCGTTTTGTCTTGACCTGGAGACATAAGAATTATATAAAATGTAGCTAGTCCTTCACTAGTAAAGGGAAAAAAAAAAAAAAAAAAAAAGACCCAGAATGACAACTGTGCTTACAAATATACTAGCTTTCTGGGAAATGCTGGCTATTCCTTTTCTTTTATTATGTACAGCATGTTCCCAGAAATGCATCGGAGCAAGAAAACAAATTTTCCTTTTCCATTTGAACGACATTTCCAAACTATTTATTATAGTGATCTTTCTTAGCTAACATTCTAATGTCAGTTTAAGAATGCTGTTTCAGTACTTCTACACATGATATTGAGCTAGATAAAGGAACAAAGAGAAATAGGTAGAATCAAGTTCCAAGCACCTTACAATGGCGGGGAGGGAGAATGGGACAACTGCAAAGGACAGTGAAACAAAATTTAAGATGTCATCTAAACTTCCTGAGCAATGGTGAACCACCACTAAAGGTTTCTAATATTGGCAGTGATATACAGAGAACTGCACTCTAAGACACACTGCAACAAAGAAGATACAGACAAGAATATTGGTTATGCAGGGCTTGGTGACACATGCCTATAATCCCAATGCTATGGGAGGCTGAGGTAGGAGGATCCCAAGTTCAAAGCCAGCCTCAGCAATTTAGCAAGGCCCTGAGCAACTCAATAAAAACTTGTCTCTAAATAAAATATAAAAAAGGGCTGGGGATGTAGCTAAGCATCCCTGGGTTCAATCTCCAGTACCATAAAAAACAAACAAACAAAAAAAGACGAATATTGGTTAGGATGCCACTGAATGATTTAAGAGAAGAGTCTTGAGAACTTGAACTATGTATCAAAAGGCAATGGAAAAACTATATATGTGCAAGAAATATTTTAAAAGATTTGGCCAAAAGCTAGATTCAGGGAGTGAAGGAGAATCTAAGATTTTTTTTTTTTTTAAACTTAGATGCTTAGAAGAGTAATAGTATCAATAATAGAAATTTAGTATGACCATAAATTTAGAAAAACGTGTGTGTGTGTATGTACATACACATGCACTTTAACTTCTCTGGAAGAATGTAAAAATAGTTCTATTCAGTGCAAAAATCAAACAAAATGACTTTCAAGCAACACATCTCAGATGCACATGATGCAACAAATGCTACTTTAATGTGCCTCACTCATTGCAATTTTAAACAGCACATTAAACTATGCATTGCTGATAAAGGGCAATATATTGAACATACCATATATTATAATGGAAAAGCAAGAAACCATTTAATGTATACTTGTCCATGTTTCCAAATTTTGTGGTCTCCTATAGGAAAGTCAAGATGAGTATCTGATGGGGCTGGGGTTGTGGCTCAGTGGTGGAGTGTTTGCCTGGCATGTGTGAGGCATTGGCTTTGATCCTCAGCACCACATAAAAATAAATAAAATAAAGATATTGTGTTCATCCACAACTAAAAAAAATATATTTTTAATATATATTTTATATCTATTTAATTATAGATATAAATTATATATAATTATACGTATATAATTAAGAGGGAAAAAAAAGAAGAGTGTCGGCTTGAGGCCTGGGATAAGGATCAACAGTAGAGCATTTGCCTAACATGTATAGGGCCCTGGGTTTAATCTCCAGCACCACAAAACAAAATAACAACAACAACATCAAAAGTAAAACCCAGCTGCTCACATGCAAAATAAGTTTGATTTTTCGGGTGTGTGGTGCTGGGGATTGAACCCAGGGCCACCTTGTGCACGTGAGGCAAGCACTCTCTCAACTGAGTTATATCCCCAGCCCTAAGTTTGATTTTTAAGTATATGCTGACTTTGAAGTATAAAAGGTATCTAGATAAAGATGTCTAGCAGATAAGTGTATATGATCTGAGACTGAAAACACAGTTGAGAATCATTCTCATGAAGACTCAGAAGTAGATGAGATTATTGAAAGATATATTGCAAAAAAAGAAGGTAATGGATAGGAAAAACGAGAACTAGCAAGCATAAAGGAGGGAAGGAATTATAGGTATACGATAGCTATATAGAGGTCAAGGCAGTTAGGTTTCAGAAAGGAGACAGTACAGTAAATAGCACGGCCAAAGACAAATATATAAGAATAGAAGGGATCTGTGCATATTTTAAGGTAGATAAAAGAGAGGCACTATTGATTCAAATGAATTTTAATATTAAGTGATATTTTCTAAAAAATCATTCAGGGAAAAGTATTCACTTAGGTTAATTAACTGATAGAATGAGAAAAAAAACTTAACCTAACAGTTTAAAAATTGGTTTGTGATTTCTGTTCTAGTATAACATGTTTTATGAACTTCAATAGTATTACTCCATTTTCCAAGATTAAGTTTCCATGTTGATAAAAGGATGATTTAAAAGGCTAGTAAAATAAGTCTTATTTGTTTGGTGGTCAGAGGCTTATAAAACAAATGTGTGTGTGCATGTGTGTGTATCCTTTTCCTAGCTTCACTTCATGTACATAAAACTCTGGAAATGATGTTAGTCCATTAAACCATTTTAGTTTCTTAAAAATCTTTCAAGCAAACAAATATGAATATTCCTCTTTTTAAAAATTTTACACTTCATAAATTAAAAGCATTTTTTTTTAAACCATACTGAGCTATTCTATCTTTGGAAGTAAGCTATTGTCGCTCAAGTTACTGAGACATGACTAAAAACTTAAGATACGCATCAAACCTGATGCATTCCACAAAACAACTCCTACTGAACGTTTACCTTTTTCTTGGGGGGGTACTGAACTGTTTTTATATTTTTGATTTAGCGATAAATTCTCACTAAATTGCTTAGGGCATCACTAACTTGCTGAGGTTGTCTTTGAATTCACGATCCTCCTGCCACAGCCTCCCAAGCTGCTGGGATTACAGGCATGCACCCCCGTGCCTGGCCTGAACATGTATTTTAAAGGACAAGCCAAGTTACAATGTTCCTGGGCTTACTTAGATAATGAATTGTTCCTAACATGAAAATAAAGGAACAAATTTTATTTTTTGTTACTGGGGACTAAACCCAGGGGCACTTTATTACTTAACTATATCCTCAGTTCTTTTCATTTTTCATTTTGAGACAGGATCTTGCTAAATTACTGAGGCTGGCCGGAATATGCAATCCTCCTGCCTTAAACTCTAGAGTCACTAGGATTAAAGGCATGCACCACCACACACACAAAGCTTTAGGAACAACACTTTAAAGCTCTAATCCTGAAAACAATAAAAGGTTTCAAGCAATTGCACTACTGTCGAGTACTAAAAAAAGGAAATAATGAAGAAGTTACCTAGATTCTTTGCTATTCACCTTCATGAATTTTGCTAATGTAGCAAGTGAAAATTCAAGAATGAATAACTTATGACACAACAATTTAATAGTTTTATATGTCCATGAGCAACATATATATAGCAGACATGCAATTATTTAATAAAAAACAATAAATTTTAATAGCACATTTCCACAGTACTTCCCATCTCCAGGCTTCCAACTGATAAGAGTTTGAAACTTTGAAAACATAATTTTCGCCACTCTGGAAAGCAGTGTGGAGATTCCTTAGAAAACTTGGAATGGATCCACCATTTGACCCTGCTATCCCACTCCTTGGCTTATACCCAAAGGACTTAAAATCAGATTGCCTCAGTGATGCAGCCACATCAATGTTCATAGCTGCTCAATTCACAATAGCTAGATTGTGGAATCAACCTAGATGCCCTTCAGTAGATGAATGGATAAAGAAACTGTGGTATATATACACAATGGAATATTACTCAGCCATAAAGAAGAATAAAACTATGACATTTGTAGGTAAATGGATGATGTTGGAAACTGTTATGCTAAGTGAGATCGGCCAATCCCAAAAATCCAAAAGCCGAATGGTCTCTCTGATAAATGAATGATGATGCATAATGTGGGGGAGAAAGATGGCAAGAATGGAGGAAAGATAGCTAGCATAGAGGGAAGGGAGGGGTGGGGG
>JAJEJO010000737.1:794548-931213 GCA_020662805.1 Glaucomys volans | reverse complement strand
AGTAAATTTAAAAAAAAAAATTAAAAAAAAAAAATCTCAATCAATCCTAAATTTTGTTTTATTCTCTAATTCAAAAAACAAGCTTATATGTATCTTAAACTTTCATTTTGTTCACTGCATTTGTTTCACTAAAAATATGATTTAGGACTCAATTTTGTTATGGGAAGATAATTTTGTGATAATATCTTTCCTGATACAATCTGAGTACAACAAACTGTGATCCCTTAAATTCCCAAGTCCATTCTTACCAAATAGTTTAAAAAGTCACATAAGTCATAAAAAATTCAAAAACTACCAATGTTTGGGTTATCTCAAACCAAAAGATCATTTCATCCCTTAAATTATCTCAATTCTTTCCTCAAAAATGATCACATATAGGGCTGGGGATGTAGCTCAGTTGGTAGAGTGCTTGCCTTGCAAGCACAAGGCCCTGGGTTCAGTCCCCAGCACTAAAAAAAAAAAAAAAAGAAAGAAAAAAGAAAAAAAAAATCACATATTTCCTATTAGTTTATATATATTTTTTATTTTTAAAATTTTTTTATCTTTCATTTTTTATTTTTTGGTACTGGGGATTGAACCCAGGGGCACTCCACCACTGAGCCACATCCCCAACCCTATTTTGTATTTTATTTAGAGACAGGGTCTCACTGAGTTGCTTAGGGCCTCACTAAGTTGCAAAGGCTGGCTTTGAACTCATGATCCTCCTGCTTCAGCCTCCTGAGCTGCTGGGATTACAGGCGTGCGCCACTGCACCCAGCTATATATGTTTTTTAAAAGATGCTTCTTATACTCCATAAGATACTTTATTAGCAAGTAAATTCTTTCCCTCTGAAACTAACATTAATGTCATCTAATCCTACAATTACTTCATAAGTAGTGGGCCTACCTGACCATGAAAAATCAATAATAAACACGCCCAATTCAGTTCTTCAGTGAAAAAGGAGAATGTGGTATCTTATATATATTTTGTGTAATATGTATTAAATATTTATATACTATATAAAATGTAATTATAAAATATAACATTATTTTTATGCTACACATGTTAAATATATATATGTATATTACATGCTAATATATATACATATTTTATAAAACATTAGATAAAAGTTCCATTGATATACCCTTAGTAGTTATGACACTGGGGTTTTTAAAGCTGCTTCTGGCACATAAAAATCTCCTGACTTTTCTAAATTTGAAACTGGAAGACTGAAAAAACAGAGTATTACTGGGGACAAAACTTACATACTTAAGTTTAAATATCATAAAAAGGTATCAGTGTTAGGGTGGTTGCAAAAGAATCACATGAAGATACTTGTTTAAAAAAATTCAAGGGCTGGGGATGTGGCTGAGTGGTACACCATTTGCCTGGCATGTATGAGCCCCTGGGTTTAATCCCCCAGAAACACACACACACACACACACACACACACACTAATAGGTTAATTGGTGAATAAGGTCTGTAGACTAAACAACTGTATTTATCAATGTTAATTTCCTGATTTATTAGACTGTAATATATATTTACTTTTAGTAACTACACATGAAACTATTTTGAGGTAAAGGGGCATCATATCTTCAACATATGCTCAATACAATACAGCTTGGAGAAAGGATATGGACAGATAAGTAGACTGATAAAGAAAACAATAAAGCAAATGTAATAAAATGTTAACATTTGGGGACTCAGGCTTAAGGATTTATACAGGAATATTTTTGTACCACACTGGCAACTTTTACTTAATTTTGCAATTATTTCTAAATAAAAAATAAAAAGAACAATATAATTGGACACCACTGCCAAAACCTTACTGTATAAGCTTAATAGATTCTTAGCATCTGCATATTCAAAAACATCTCCTATTGGTTTCTAATGCATGTGAGATTCACTGGCTTAGGGCAGTGGAAATGAATAGTGTATAGCTTGCTTCTATCCATAAATGAATTAATATGAAATACCAGCAACTGATATGACATGTGATACTTCTGTAAAAGAATGTGAATTTCACAACTAATGATAAGAGTTGCTTATACGCCATTCAACTTACTTAATATTTACTTAATGGCTTTAGTATGTCAGCCTAAGTTAGAATTAAAGCATCAAGTACCTACTGTTGTCTACTAAACACATTTTTGGAACACATGACCAGCTACTTTAAATGGCATTACCAAGATATCTTACCTCTGTACATGTTTGGAGCAGTTTGTTCACTTCAGCAAAGGCCTGTGGAAGAATACCATCATAATTTGACCTTGTACTGAAAGCATGTAACAAACTTTTAGAATCCTGAAGCAGGAATTTCACTGTTGTAAAATCCACTGCCTTATTAGCTGGTAGGAGAAATTTAAGAAAGAAAATCATGTTAAGAGTGAGTACACGACACAAAATGACTTTGGACATTATTCTAACACTACTTTGAAATTAAAGAAAAGTATACATTTATATATACATACATTTATATCCTAATTCACCCCTCTTATATAAAAAGCAACAATTAAATAGTTACACACAAAGTCCTTCAAGTTGACTGGCATTCTGTATTCAGATTCCAGGAGTTCCCTCAACATGGTCAACTTCAAATTCAAAGTCAAATGAAAGAATATTATATTTTCAGAGAAAAAAAAGAATCACTGAGGGCTGGGGATATAGCTCAGTTGGTAGAGTGCTTGCCCTGCAAGTACAAGGCCCTGAGTTCAATCCCCAGCACCACAAAAAAAAAAAAAAAAAAAATCACTGAACAAGTCAAACCAGATTTTCAAAACTGAAGCCATTTCACATTCAAATTGTTATGAAGGCAAAAGGAGAGTCATATGTTAGAGGCAAGCATGTGAGTTATGTAGCCCCTGTCATGATCAATTAATTATGTAGTGATTTACCTTCAAAACATAAAACTTCATACTAAATGTATTGAAAATGTGTTATACACCAAAATATCAGTGAAAAATAAAAATATGGACAGCAGTGAAAAGCAAAAGAAGCAAAAAATTGTCTTCCTGTAAATTAAAGTGAAATAGTCTACAAACAGTAATTCAAAGTATAACAATTTTCTTTTAAGGAGTTATAACTGCTTACATTAAATTCTCAAACTAGCCAGGCATGGTGGCACACACCTGCAACTCAAGAGGCTGAGGCAGGAGGACCACAAGTTGGCCAGCCTCTGCAACTTAGTAAGACCCTCTTTCAAAATAAATAAAAAGGGCTAGGGATGTAGCTCAGTGGTAGACTACCTCTGCATTCAATCTTCAGTACAACCATAAATAAAAATTAAAAATACAGTTGTGAATAAATTCGAAGTAAATTGCTATTGTCACAAAACTCAAAACAGAAAAAAATCTTTCCACTATTAAGGCATAATGCAATCTAACAGTTTTCAAAAGCAAAATAACCATAATAACCATAATACAATGTGTTTGCTGTGTTTGTTTTAATGTTCACAGTTTAATGTTCACACAACATGAATTTTCATTGGCATTAGGAGTTAAAAATATTCCTCTTTATTACTTACACAAGAACTTGCTTTTAAAAATTATAAAGAATCAGGTTGGGGATATAGCTCAGTAGGTAGAGTGCACACCTTGCATGCACAAGGCTCTGGGTTCAATCCCCAGCACCATACACACACACACACAAAATTATGAAGGATCAAATTGTTTTAAAAGTACATTTTAATAATTAATTCTGCAAAATTCAGAAACTCTCATTTAATAGGATAGTTGTAGCCAAATCTCTAGCTTTTTCTTCACCTGTCTTCGCAACCCCTCCTCCCCC
Source organism: Glaucomys volans (assembly GCA_020662805.1). NCBI lineage: Eukaryota > Metazoa > Chordata > Mammalia > Rodentia > Sciuridae > Glaucomys > Glaucomys volans. Next base: position 927,444 of record JAJEJO010000737.1, on the reverse strand, counting down.
AAAATAAAACAAAACAGTATGTTTCCTTATGGGAACACTTTCAGCACTTTTTAAAGCCAATGACTATGTTAAAGTCCTGTGGGAAACGAGATGCTATTCATGGGAAAGACTGTAGATTTGATGAATCTAATAAATACAAGGAAGACATACTTGGATACAGCGTTTTGTTTCCCCCTTTTGGTGTGTATGTGTGCCTGTATGAGTGTGTACTACTGGAGACTGAAACCAGGAGCACTCTACTACTGAGCTACATCTACAGCCCCTTTTATTTTTTTATTTTGAGACAGAGTCTAACTAAGTTACTGAGGCTGGACTTGAACTTGAGATCCTCTAGTCTTAGCCTCCTGAGTTGTGGGATTATAGGTGTGCACCACTGCACCCAGATTATTTTAAGGGGACTTTTCCAATGTAGTCCATGTTTAGTGGGGTTTAATCCTTGAATTAATAATTTCTGTCTTGCAAAATTTCTTTACAAAGATAATGGGGAAGAGGGAAATAAAAATGATAAATTCAGAACAAAGAACAAAGATACAACAAAAAAATCTATATGGATGAAACAGTTTAATGCTTATATAGGCCAATAATTAGTGTAAAGCTCATCTGGATAATAACGTTGTTAAAAGTTATTAGTCACTTTTCACAAAATTTTAGACACATGTAATTCAACAGCTAAGAATACTACTAAAAGGTTAACTAAATTACAAACAGGTTTTTTTTTTTCTAATTAAAAGTTATCTTTGGGCTGGGGTTGTGGCTCAGTGGTAGAACACTTGCCTAGTATGTGTGAATCACTGGGTTCAATCCTAAGCACCACATAAAGATAAATAAATAAAAAAAGGTATTTGTCCATCTACAACTAAAGATATTTTTTTAAAGTTATCTTATGAAGGAAGTATTTTTATAATCCCACATTCACCACAAGTCACTAAACAACAGGCATCAGATTCTTCAAGGACCACTAACCTATGCATTGAATACAAAAATTATTTTTAAGCAGAAAGTAGTTACTATCTTTTCACTTCTTTCCCTATTGCCAGAGCTGCTACCTATCATCTCTTAGCTTCATGAAAGAGGAGAAACTGCCCACACCTAGAAAAACAAATGGAAGACAGCAACTAGATACCCATTTTTAAAACTAACTTTACTCTAGCATGCACACTGTTCATGACCTTTCCCTTTTAAAACACTAAATTATATCCCTAATAAAAGACATAAAAAATGTTTCCACAAGTTTAGCAAAACTGCTCTGAAGACATGTCCAGCAGGTTGTTCCATGTCCCTTATATAATAATACCCCTAATAAATAACGTCTATATTTAATGGAAATGCCACAAAAGTGTCTTTTGATAAAATATTGGTAACTTCTAACAATTGATTCAACAACTACCATGGATTAGATGTAAGAAACATCAGGTGTTTAAAAATCTCCTGGAATGAATTTTGAACACCATGAAATGCTTTCAAAGAGCTTACACTAGAGGGAAAAGACAGAAAACAAGGTATGCCTACCTAGAATAGGCCTTTTGGGGGGGAGAATCTTAGCCTCTAGGAAGCTTACTGTTAAAAATCTGTGCCCAAGTGTTACAATAATGGTTCGTGCATTTTTTTTGGTAAATAAAATAAATCTTATTCTTCATTACCTGGTTTTTGTGCTTTTAAGCCTAATTTAATAGTGCTCTCATAGTCAAATTATTATAAGACACCACAGTTGGTTTTTAGAAGTAAACTGAATATAACTAATACATAAAACAATAAATACAACAGATCATGAGGGGAGTTTCAAAAGAGTTAAGAACCCTCTGAACCTATAAAAGTCTTTGTCTTTTAAAGGTATAACAAGACAAATCTAGCTGTTTGGCTTTAGACAAATTAACTTCCCATCTCAGAGCTAATTTCCTTGATCATAAAACATGAAACTTAGTAACGTTAGATAAGTACTTTTCACATTTTTTTTTCTTAACATAAAAACTCTTTCTCCACTGCTACATGGAATTGAACAGATTTTAAAAAAAATAATAACAGGCTGCCCTCCCTCATGTTGGGATTGAAGTCCAAAGGCAGTACCTACCAGGTTCTCCTCACCTTTCTTCCCATCCCCTACCTACTGGCAGCAGAAGTATACCTAGAAATCGAAAGTTCTGTTTATACCTTTAAGAGACAATGTTCACAGGTAAAGTAATTAGATTATGAGTTATGGCCTTAACAGTGAATTAATCCCGCTGATAGGGACTAACTGGGTGGTAACTGTAGATAGGGAGGATGTGGCTGGAGGAGGTAAGTCACAGAGGGTATGCCTTTGGGGTATATATTTTGTCCCTGGTCAGCAGAGCTCTCTCTCTCTGCTTCCTGGTTGTCATGCCCTGAGTTGTTTTCCTCTGCCTGGTCCTTCCCCCAAAGATGTTCTGCCTCACCTTAGGCCCAGAGCTATGGACTCTGTTGACCATGTACTGAACCTCTGAAACCATGAACCAAAATAAACTTTCCCTCCTCTCACTTATTCTTATCAGGTCTTTTAGTCACAGCAAAGCAAAGCTGGCTACAACACCTAGCTACTCAGGAGGCTGAGGCAAAAGGCCAGCCTCAACAACGTTGTAAGACTCCCAACAACTTACCAAAACCTTCTCTCACAATAAAAAATCAAAAGGACAGGGATACAGCTCAGTGGTAAAGTGCTCCTAGGTTCAATCCCCAGTACCAAAAAGGAAAAAGAAAAGAAAAGAAATTAGAAGTAAACGCTTTAGGAGCTAATCCACAAACTCTGCATTATTTCATCTTTACATCCCATGGAATATATCTGCTGATTTGAATTAACACTTTAATATAACATTGGTAAAGAAAAAAAAAATCCATACCTCTACAGAGATTTTCATATAGGCTCTCAACAGTTAAAAGCAAATTTTTTTCCATAATTAATCCAAACACAGCCAACCAGTGTTTTTTAAAACACTGTAGTATATGTATTAGAGTCCACGGTGGTTTCAAGTACAGCATCTAAAGAGCATTTAAGAAGATTAACATCTATGAACTTATTTATTATTCCACTATTTACACATACCTAATTAGGAAGTCCTATGTATACTACTGGGCAAATTCTTTTTAAATTAAAAGATATTTTATTAACAACTAACCATCTTAAAATGATAATTCCATTACAGACTACCTTTGCAAAATTCCTATTACTATTAATCTTTGTGGTCTCTGAAACCCTAAGTACAAAAAGAAAACCTACTTCCAATCAGAGAGGAAGCACGGTTTTAATCAGCAAAGGTCCCTCAATCTACTTTTCAATATGATCATTTCAATGAGGAAATCGATCCAATTGTTTCAAACAACTGGGGAAAGAAATCTGTACAGAAAAAGATGTCAAATACAATTGCCAGTTGCTGTACTCTTACAAGGAGAATAACTGATCATAAGTTCTATAAGTCACAGCAACTTTTACGAGTCATTCATATTTTTACTATGAATTATCCAACTTGCTCTTATGTTTCTTATGGCTATAAATGTGAAAATCAAAGATTAAACTGATCATTATTGCTAAATTAGGGGTTTGTTGAATTGCAGAAAAATATTTAAAGAAAATTCAAAATGTCTTACTAATGGGATCAATTTATGCTCTGATACTCATGTTTACATGGCACAAGCCAAAATACACACCTTTTTTTCAGAATATATACTGAAAAACATCTGATATTATTCCTTACATCAGACATTTTGATTCAAAAGAAATTAAAGAGTCAAGTTGTTCTGGATTCAATTTAAGCTCCATGGGGTGGTATGTCTGACACATAGTATATGTGTCATAAATACTTGTTGATTGGTAAAAAGGAATGATAATATGTAGTCCGAAACCTTAAGACATATATCATTCAACCATCAAAGATTTTTCAAAAGCCTGGAGAAAAAGATTGATCTGATAAAGATTATCAGTTAAGCTTATTCATTATATATAAATATCTCTTAAAATAACAAATCTTCAATAGTAAAAAAAGTAATATGCAGTAGAGTTGAACTAATCACCTCCATCCAAAGGTTTCCAAAAGCAATTTTCATTTCTGTTTCTAATATTGAAGATAAAGCTGTTCCAAGAGATTTTTCAAGATCAGCTAATATGCGTTCGAGTTGAATGGACAATCCTGAATTTGTGGACTTTTCATCACAGCTCTCTTCTACTGGTGTTGTTTCTTTAAAACAAATAATTACAGGTTTTATTTAGGGCACTAATAGAAAATATTATATATAACTAGTATTTGGCCATAAATAATAAAAATTTCACGTATAATCAGTATTTGAATTTCCTAGAAATACTTAGAAACACACATCTCTACTATGGTCATTTTATTTTTATTTATTATTTACTTATTTTTTGGGTACTGGGGATTGAACCCGGGGGGCTCCACCACTGAGCCACATCCCAAGCCCTATTTTGTATTTTATGTAGAGACAGGGTCTCACTGAGTTGCTTAGGGCCTCACTTAGTTGCTGAGGCTGGCTTTGAACTCGCAATCCTCCTGCCTCAGCCTCCCAAGTGCTGGGATTACAGGTGTGCACCACCATGCCCGGCCGATGGTCATTTTAAATATAATACTTTGACCAATGCTTTATGTTTTTGAGAAAGTGAACTAAATATGTCTACTCCAATGGAAATGTAAAAAAAAAGTGAAGGAATTAGAGAAATGCAAACAACTCTAAGATTTCATCTTACTCCAATTAGAATGGTTATTATCAAGAACACAAACAATAATAGATGTTGGTGGGGGTGTGGGGAAAAAGGCACACTTCTGCATTGCTGGTGGAGTTGCAAATTTGTGTACAATGAACCAAAATGCAATCTGTAAAAATTTTAAAAATGTGATATTTCAACTACATTTAGTATTATTATATTCAAAACAAAGGACAGTTACAAGAGTGCTGTGAATTTATTTATAACAGAAAACTAATAACTGCAACAAACTGGGCTTTCTTCCAAAATAGTACACATTTTTAAACTCAGCCTACACCAATAAATTATTTTGAAAGGACTAAAATTTCTAGCTTAATCATCTTCATGCCTTGCCCTTTAAAAAGAGCTTTTGTTATTTTAGTTAATTACATTCAGTTTATATTATATTTAATTGATTTCATTAGCACTACTTTTTTACATACTTGAAAACAACCAAAATTTTCTTATGGCAAAATTTAAAATATTAAGTGGCTTAACTCTACAAATACAAATTAAGTATTTAAAATGAAACTAACATAATGGAGAAACCAAAAGCAGGCTACCCATGAAAAACCATAAACTAGAATATTCTGTTACTCCCCCCATCGCCTTTTTTTATGTTACAACTATGTGTGCTATTCCCAAAAAAGGGCAAATAAGTAGTATATGTATGAATATCTGTACATTTATATATAAAAAAATACAACCTATATTTTAGAGACCTCATTAATTACTTTCCCACAGAGGGAAAAGGTGGGATGTGTTTATACATAATGTCATTTAATATAATATTCCATCAAATATCAAGCCACAGAACAGATTATTCTGGTTAAAGAACACTAAGACAATAGTATTATTTTTACTTTTCTTTATTATTAGTTTAAAATTTAAAAAAAAGTTTTTATTAGAGTCTTGAAAGTTTCTATTATTACTGAGTTTTTAACTGTATTTAAAGGGAGTTACAAATATGAAGTTAGTTTTAGAAAGAAACTAGTCTCCCCACTTCAAATCATTACTTCCTATAGCTACTACTAATTTAAAAGGTATATTTTCACAAGGTACAAATGAGCACACACACAGTAATTATAAATATGTAAAACTATATGTGAGTATATGGTTAAAATCAAATTAATCTGTAAAAGTATATATAGAAGGTCATGTTAATTATATTTTCATATTAGTATTACAATTTGCATTTACTTGTAGGATTTAAATGCCAGCAGTATTCCAAATCTGATGTACAAAGTACAAGATTAAAATTTGAAAAGTTATCACTAACCTTAGAACATAAAAGAAGATATATTTCTAATTATTCACAATAAAAATACTACCTGCTTTCAATCGTTGCTTAGAAATACAAGACTGATGACACACATCTGGGTTCGGAGATAAATTAAACAGCTCTCCACTCAAGTCTTCTTTACTGAGTGACTTCACACCGCTTATTAGGCCTTTGTTTCTTAAATTTCTATCATCCCTAAGGATGAAATTAGGAGGAAAAATATTTTTTTATAAGATAAACCACATGGCAACTCAAACCACATGAGATCTACTCATAGGCTGGTGAATCTCAGCATATGTATTAACAACAGAAAATAATTTTTTTAAATAGAAATGATAAATCTATATAATAGTGGCATATCATGAATTTTTGCGAATAATAATTATTTACTAAGTGCTAAGTGATATTTACATATATTTACATTTTACATTTATTGAATCCTCACAACAAACCTCTGAAGAAGTGGTACTAATTTCAACATCATTTCACAGATGAAAAACAGATATAAAGGGTTGAGTAACTTGTCTGGGGTCATATACAGTATGTGGGAATTAGATCTGAACACAGGTATATGATCATCCAAAAAGAAATAAACATTAACAGCCATAGTAGGAGAAATAATTTACACAGGGCAGACAATTGCAGATATCCTCAGAATGAGCATAAAATAAGTAATGTGAATCTGCTGTTTGCTCAAGGAAGTCAGAGTGATTAGAACACAGCATGAGTCCAGTTTATGAGGTTACCAAGACAGGCTTGGACAATAATAAATGAAAAGACATATAAGGGCCTCAATGGGGAAGCAACATCATTCAATTTGTTCCTTAAAGTGTTGCTCTGGAACCCAGGAGATTTCCAGCTGCTGTTAACGACAGCGTGGTCAGACTAACTTTCCCACAAAAAAGAATTACAGAATCTGAACAACAACAAAAAAAAACTAACCACCTGAAGGCTCTAGAAAGTAGTAACATGTGGGAGGAACCTAAGGAGAGTTCATCTTCAAGACACAAGCTGCACTAGGGAAGCTACAGAGTGCTCTCTTTTTGCCCATGGGCATTCCTCCATTCATCAATGGCATATGACAACAGAAAGTCATAGCCTCAGTGACTGAAAATATCAGAGAACCATGTGTACGACTGACCAGAACATCTAGAAAGTGAAGGAGGAAACAAAAGGGAAGAAATCACAGGGCAAATGAGCCCCAGAATCTGCATGCAATTCTGCCCAGAAAAACACAACACAAAGCCAGGAGACAGAACAGTCTATAGAACCATGTTCAGAAATGAGAGAGAGTGAGGCCATTATTCTGAGGATATAAAATAATTTAGATTAAAAGTTAAGAGTCTAATGGAAAAGATGAATAGAATGCAAAATCAGACAGGTAGTTTCAGCAGACATGAAAACTATAAGAAAGAATGAAATGGAAATGCCAGCAATAAGAAATCAGTAACAAAAATTAATAATGCCTTCAACAGTTTATCAATGAACTTGACAAGGTGAGGAAAGAATCAACAAATTTGAAGACAGATCAGACATCAAAGTGAAATGAAAAGAATAATGAGGGTTTTTTTTTAATATATAAAAAGTATTCAAGAGCTGTGGGACAATATATTCTGGTGTTTTGTTTTGTTTTTGGTACCAGGGATTGAACTCAGGGCCTTATACATGCTAGGCCATTGCTCCACCACTGAGTTATATCCCTAGTCCTATATACGGCTTTAAGATCAGTATGTTACAAAGTATGAGGAAATATAATATTATTTTATAGTAAATTTTGATCAAGTAAGGATGTATATTGTAAACATCAGAGCAACCATAAGTTTTTCTTCAAAGGGGCATAAATAAATCAACATAAAGATGGCACTTAAATATACACAATCCAAAAGAAGAAAAAAAAAGGAAGAATACATGGACTAGAAAATAATTAGTAAAATGATAGATTTTAATCCAACCAATTAAATGTGTATGGTCTAAACTCATCAATTAAAAGACATTCATTGGCAAGGCACAGTGGCACATGCCTATAATACTCAGGAAGCTGGACAGCAGAATGGCAAGTTCGAGGTCAGCCTGGGCAACTTATCTTATACAGACAGACCTCATCTCAAAATAAAAAATAAAAGGTCAAGGGGATGTAGTTCAATCATAGAGCACCTCTGGCTTCAATCCCAAGTACTGGGGGGAAAAATTGTCAGAAAAAAGAAAACCAAAGCATTCATGGATTCAAACAACTATGGATTGAAAATATTAAGAAAAAAATGCTGGGGGGGCTGGGAATATAGCTCAGTTGATAGAATGCCTGCCTTGTAAGCACAAGGCCCTGGGTTCAATCCCCAGCACAGCAAAAAAAAAAAAAAAAGCATCTAATATGCATTGAATATGTGCAATTTTTTCTTATCATTGTTCCTTAAACAGCATATTTACAGAGCATTGTTCCTTAAACAGGATTACTATTTACATAGCATTTGCAGTATATTAGATATCATAAGTACTTAGACATTATTAAAAGCATACAGGAGGATGTGCACAGGTTATATGCAAATATATCATTTTATATTAGGAATGTTAACATCTCTATAGAGAAGGCACACAGGTAACATGCAAATGTGCCACTTTATATAAGCAATGTTAGCATCTGCATTGAAGGGGACACAGCTTTGGGGATCTGTAGAAGTCCTGGAACCAATCCCCTGAAGATACCAAGGGACAGCTAGCTGCCTATGTTATCTACAAATATAAGGACATAGATTAAAAGTAAAAAGAATGCAAAGATATCCCAAATAAACACTAACCAAAAGAAAGCTGAAATAGCTGAATACTAAACAAAGGAGGTTTCATAATCAGGAATATTATTAAGAACAAATAAGAGCATCATATAATGATAAAAGGGTCAGTTCTCTAAGACAATCCAAAACAAAATATGTATGCCTCTCACTACAAGAATTCCCCAACTCATCAATGTCTTAAAACAACAAAAAGCAGCCTTCATGACTTGCACAGTTAAGTAAAGCAAAAAAAATGAGACTTGAAAATGAAATAGACAACTCCACAATTCGAGGTTGGAGATTTCAATACCCTTCTGTATCACAGAAGCAGATACATAAGCTGCAAGGTTACAGAAGACCTGAACCATCAACCAATCTGACCTATTGAAATTTATACCATAGTCCACCCACAAGAGCAGAACATACTTTTCATTCAATGACGCATAAAACACCAAGACAGACCAAAATCTTATCCATAAAAAAATTCAACAAATTTAGAAGAATAGAAATTATATAAATTATTCTCTCAAGCCATAGTGGATTACACTATAACTCAATAGCAAAAAGATATCTGGTGGGCTGGGGATATAGTTCAGTTAGTAGAGTGCTTGCCTTGCATGCACAAGGCCCTGAGTTCAATTCCCGGCACTGCAAAAAAAAAAAAAAGATATCTGGAAATTTTGCAACTATTTAGATTTAAGCCACAAACATCGATATAACCTGTGAGTCAACAAGGAAGTCACAAGAGATTAAATTAAATGAAAATAAAAATACAACATGTAAAATTTGTGAACTACAACTATAACAGTTTTTAATGGGAAATTAACAGCTGCCCCAGATAAATGATCTAAGCTTCCGCCTTAAGAAATGGAAAAAACACAAAGGAACATGAGAGTACTTCTGGGGTGAGAGAAGGGTCCTATATATTAAGAGAGATGTGCCCTATGCCATTGTATCCATTTGCCAACATTCAATAGTCAATACCTGTGCATTTCAATATAAGCACATTTTTCCTCAAAATACAAAGAACTATATAAAAATAATCATGTTGGAGGATGGGGAGTGGATAGAAGTATGGCAACAATGGCAGAATCTAAATAATTATTTTATCTGGGAACTTAGGAGTTTATTAAGTCATCTTCACTATGAATATTGTTAGCATTCTCCATAATGAAAAGTTTTTTAAAATTAAAAAGAAGAAACCATTGTAACTTTTTGAAAAATAAATGAAGGAGAACAAGTGTGAGAAAAGAACAATGAATCTCAGAATTGAAAGAAAAAAAATAAAGAAATACAACATGACTTGACATAGGACAGTGGCGGGGGAGATAAAAGAATTCACAGGACTAATTGGTTGCAGATTATAAAGTAATAGCAGGTATCAAAAATTATTCAATTGGGGGCTGGAGTTGTGACTCAGTGGTAGAACTCTGGCCTGGCATGTGTGAGGCCTGGCATTCACTACTCAGTACCAAATAAAAGTAAAATAAAGCTGGACGCAGTGGCTCACGCCTGTAATCCCAACGACTTGAGAGGCTGAGGGAGGAGGATCTCAAGTTCAAAGCCAGCCTCAGCAACTTAGCAAGGCCCTAAGCAACTCAGTGAGACCCTGTCTATAAATAAAATACAAAATAGGGCTGGGGATGTGGCTCAGTGGCCAAGTGTCCCTTAGGTCAATCCCCGGTTCCAAAAGAAAAAATAATAATAATAAAAATAAAATAAAAAAAGATTCATTCACAACTAAAAAATATATATATGTACATATAAATATATATGTGTGTGCATATATATGAATATAGATATATATAATTATTCAATTGCTGGCTACAGCAAATAGGTAAGACATGGCACTTTCCACTCAAATGAAGAATATTTTACAAGGAAAAACCAAGAACTCATTTTTGATGATGCTGGGTTTCAAATGTCTATGAGATATATAAGTAAAGGTATCAAGTAAGTAGGTGAGTATGTAAGTCTGGAGTTTAGAAGACAAATGAACTGGAGCCAGGTGCAAAGGTGCATACCTATAAACACAGGAGGCCTGGGCAGGAGGATTGCAGGTTGGAGGCCAGCCTTGGTGACTTAGCAAGACCCTATCTCAAAATTAAAAACTGGAAAGCCACTGGAGTTGTTGTTTGGTGGTAGAACATCCATGGGTTTGACTGTCAAGTATCTCACACACACACACATACACACACAAACACACAGAAACACACACAAAGAGAGAGAGAGAAGAACTATGGACTGGGAACGTTAATTAGGGGTTGCAGGCCCACACTCAGGATTGTAAATTTACGTAAAGCACTTAGAATGATGCACAGTATATAGTGGTGTAGAGTTTTTCCTAGTACTATCATTATCAATTGATATTAACTGTAAACATCATAATCATCATCTATATAAGTAACAGAAATGTGTCCTTACAACAGCTGGTAAGACTTACACAGAACACAGAATGATTATCGTTTACAGAAAAAAACAACCAACTAAAAAAAAAGAAGGAAGGAAGAAAATGGATTTTAAAACAAGGGAAGGAAAGGGAAGAGAAAAAAGGAAAAAAAAAAACCAGGCTCACCACATGGCATAAAACAATGCAAGAATTAAAAGTAAGATACAGCCAAAATTTAAATTTTACTAAAACTGCCATTTCTGTTAATCCCAAAACAATGACTGCATAAATAATGGAAGACTTAAAATATCTCACCAATTTAATTTTCATTCTAAACTGAACTAAAAATTACTAAATACATAACAAATAATTATTTCTCAAATTCAATTTATCTTAAATTCAAATTGATTTACATATTACTAATGCTATTTCAGTCTTCAACAAACTCTAAGGTAATATGTCCTGGATCAAAACACAATTTTAAACTGAGAAAGAAATCTCTAATATTTAATAATAAAAAGAATATTTAGCTTTGAAAATAGCTAAATCGATAATATTGACCAACTACTCTATAACTCTTAAGGGGATTCACCTCTACAATCACTCCATTATACACACAGAATTTGAGCATAATCATAAATTTCAAGTGAATAAAATTGTGTGATGAATAAAATTCAGACTAAAACTGCAAACTAAAATTGCTCCTCTATCCTTTTATATCCTTTTCTCAATTTTGCTTAGCATTACATTGTTTTATAATAGAACTAAGTTACTAAAAAAATTAATGGGGAGGGGTTGGGGTTGTGGCTCAGTGGAAGAGCACTCGCCTAGCATGTGTGAGGCACTGGGTTCAATTCTCAGCACCACATATAAATGAAGGTCCATCAACAACTAAAAAAATATTTTTAAAAAATTAATGAGGAAAGAGGAGTGAAAAACTTACTAAGATCTGACTAAGTACTAGGCACTATACTACGTCCTTGACATACACTATCTGGGTACTCAAAATAACATTATGAGGCAAGTATTATTCATCCTGTTTCTTATACATGAAGAAACTACCTTGGGCAAATTGAACAAGGTCACAAAGCCAACCACTGAAAGACCCAGGACTCCAACCCAGGCAGTCTTAACTCCATAACAGGCACCCAGCACCAAACTACAATATAAACTACCTCCTTTCCCATAAATAAATAAGAAACTAACCTCTTTGCCTCAAATGACTAAAAAATTCTATCAGATTTTAACACTGACTTTTTCTTTGTTTTTCTAACTTTCTAAAGAGTACATAAATTAAAATGAAATGAAACTTCATCCAATTAAGACTTCATTACTGTAGATCTAACACATTTTCAGATATAACTGAGTATGCTTAGGGGCAGATTCAGAAAATTATGGTTGTTCTCTTTATTCTTGATTTGGTAGATACAATATGATTTTTAAAAATTCTTTAGCATAGCTGTAGTTTTTTTAAAAAATAAAAGAGTAAAATTATTACGAAACTCACGTGCACAGAATAACAAGAGAACAGGGGAATAATTCCTGGTACTGCAGACAGCATTTTAATACCCTATCATCATTGTTTTCATCACTCAGTCCATCTGCAAATTTAGCAAAGGCAGTTGTCAATAAGCACATTAGAAATCTCGCCATCACATGAAAAATTTAGGCTGTATTTACAAATCAAAAATATCTGAAAGTTTTACAGCAATGAAAACACTCTGCATGCTGCTGTAATAGTGGATACATGTCATTATACATTTCTCTAAACCCATACAACATACACCACCAAGAATGAACCTAATGTAAACTACAGACTCTGGGTGATAATGCTTTGTCAATGCAGATTCATAGTTGCAATAAATGTAGTGTTCTAGTGGGGGGTACATATAAGGGAGGCTGTGAATATGTGGGAGTAGGGGGCATATGGGAAATATCTGTACCTTCTGCTTAATTTTGCTACTAACCTAAAAGTGCTCTAAAAATTTGTTTAGTTTTTTTAAATGTATATGAAAGACAATGGGGTCTGGAGTTGTAGCTCAGTGGTGGAGCGCTTGCCTAGCACATATGGGGCACTGGGTTTGATTCTCAGCACCATATAAAAATAAATGAATGAAAATAAAGGTCCATCAACAACAACAAAAATATTAAAATAATTTTTTGAAAAGTATATCTTGGGCTGGGATTGTAGCTCAGTGGTAGAGCACTTGCTTAGCAAGTGTGAGGCACTAGGTTCAATTCTTAGCACCACATATAAATAAATAAAATAAAGGTCCATTGACAACTTTAAAAAAAAGTATATTTTTAAATAAAATAGAGGTGATATGTCATCTACACCTAAAAACATTTTTTAAAAGTATATGAAAGACAAAAATTTTATAAATAAAAGGATAAGACAACAAAAGAATGTCTAGACAAATCTGGATCAAGATACACACAGCACATATTTATTTAATAAAATGATTAGTTTACTACTAAAAATGGACTAGGATGTACTGAATCAATAAACTCAAAGAAAAGAAATGTGATCAGTTGACTAAATGGCAAAGCCATAAATTCTAGTCTCAATTCAGACATGGATTTTAATTATATAATTACATTATATTTAAAATTATCTGATTAAAAAAATAAAATAAATAAAAATTAGCCATTTAATATCTCTGTGAACTAAGGCAAAAGTATTCTACCAGCAACAGAACTAGTTTCTCGTGTCTGCTTTTCCTTAAGCTGTAAAGGAATACATTTAGAGATGTTTAGGGAAGGGAAACAGGATCCCTAGACAGAACATAAAAAGTGACTTGGAGGGCTAGGGATATAGCTCAGTTAGCAGAGTGCCTGTGTCGTAAGCACAAGACCCTGGGTTCAATCCCCAGCACCATGGGGGAAAAAAAAAGTGACTTCTAACAATTGTTAATCAGCCTACTAATAGGCTTCAAGTCTTAAAACACAGCAAAAATTCAGTTTTTGTGAAAATAAGGCAATAGTAAGAATATGACCAAAAATAATGCTTCTCAAAGGCCCTCTCACTACCTGCCTCTAAGTTCCCATGGGAACTACTTAATGATACAGATTGCAGGACCATACTTCTGGGTAAGTCTTTGGAGGAGTTGTGGTTGTAGCTCAGTGGTAGAGTGCTTGCCTACCAAGTGCAAGCCACTGAGTTCAATCCTTGTCACCACATAAAAAATAATAAATAAAATAATGGTATAAAAAATATTGTATCTGTTTTCAAAAAATTATTAAAAAATAAAAAAGACTCTTTAGAGCCTGGACCCAGATTTTGATTAAAGGTCTTGTTGGCAAGTCTCCACACACTAAAACTCAATACATACTAACCAATAAGCTTCAGCCTTGTTCTTAGTTTACCACCTTTTTTCCTCTCAATTCTTAGCCTATATTACTTACTCTATTGATCATTCAAATTGGAAAACTTGTTCATTCTGCAATAAATATTTATACAGAGCCAAATTTGTGCCAGATCCCTGTGCTAAGCATCTAGATATGGAAAGATAAAGTCTTTAGGAGTTTACAAACTAGCAGTAAAATCTACAAAGAACTCAACTATCTCAGGGCATGAGTCTGAGGGAAATGAGATTCAGCTCCTTAATCAGGGAGTCACATAGACACAAACCATAGCAGACCATTTTCCCTCTTTCTGTTTGAAGAAAATACCATGGATAATGCACAATGGGCAATTTAAATCATTAGTTACCTTCCAACAATTCAATTTAGCCATCAAAAAAGGAACTTTAAAGGGAACAGTCCTCTGATATAAAGGTACCAAGTTTAAGACTATCTGTACTATCACTTTTTCTAAGATATATGGTTCTGGAAAATACACCTAAAATTACAAGAACATTCATGAAATAGTTAGATATTCAATAAATATTTTTGGGCACCTGTTCAGGTACTTTTCAAAAGTAAATAAAATAGCCAGGTATGACATGCACACCTATAATCCCTGCTACTCATAAAGTGGAAGTAGGAGAAGTGTCACAAGTTTGAGGTCAGCCTTAACAACTTAGTGAGAATCTATCTCCAAATAAAAAATTGAAGTGGCGAGGGATGCAGATCAGTGGAAGAGTGCCCCAGGTTCAATCCCCAGTACCACCAAAAAGAAAAAGAAAAAAAGCCACAACCACCATAAGGTCCTTTCCATTTCATATACCACTGGATAAAATATTTTGCACCACTGCCCTCCAATAATGAGTCGGTACCCAAACAATTCTTTATCAGTAAGCACCCTAAAACAACAATACTTACAAAGTTTTTGAGATGCAAGTTGTATTGACTGACCCCACAGTGTTTTATCTTGATTTCTGAGGCTGTCGTTGATGAAATGAACTGCGGGTATAGCTTTGTGCTGGGCATGTTTTAATAGTTTTCCTGCCTTCATACGATCTAGCTCTTGTACAACCACCCAGGGAATTATGAGCACAAGTCCATCAAAGCCTAAAATGTAAACAGATTTCTCAGAATCCAAACCCTTATTGAGCTACTAACTCAATAACTCAAACTGCTGTAGAAGTGAAAGTTTTAAAGTACAAAGTCCCTACCTCTTAGAAATTCACAATCAACAGAGAGACAATACATAAAAAGTGAAAATTTAAAAGAGGATATAAGGATCAACAAAATATTTTTAAATGCTGTTAGAGAAAAAAGAATTGAATTTAGCAGATACACTTCCTGCAATCTAAGTTCCTAACGTAAATGATTTCATAATAAACAAATAGATCATTTTAAATTACTATCATCCAAATGGAGATGTTTGTAAGAAAAAAACCTACATCACTATTAATAGTAAATATTAACTCAAGAAGGAAAATCAGAATCTATATGTTTTGTAAATACCTGGTATTTCTGTTGTCTTCAAAAGTCTAACAAATTTGAGATGATTCATCAAAATGTTCGTGTCAATAACAATTAGAAGCTTTTTATCCGAATTAGTATTTGCTAGAGAAAAAGAGCCAAGTTAGGATTTCATGACACTTGACAATAGACTTGTATAACAACTAACATTTTGGTATCACAGCAGCTTAGAAAACTCACTTTAAAACCCCTCTGTGTCTTGTAAATTTAATTGTACAAGAGACTCACACAGTTGGCTAGACTCTCAAGCCGATATCTATCTGGCTCATCTCTTGTTTGCCATGTAAATTTCTACCCAATCAATCAAGGGCCTGTGAGCAAGAAACACAACCCTTGTTTGTGGGAGGTGGACACCTGAGTGGGGTTAGGGGGCAGGAGGAGGTGGGACTCAGCTAGATCCAAATGGGAAGAGAAGGTAAGATCTGTGCAAAGCAAACACCCATAGGAAGTCAAAAAGTGGGGAATGGCAAAGGAGAGTGGTTTTGAACATTCTTCTAGAAAGAAGAAAGTCCTTTAGACAAAGAGAATAAAATTGCTTTTACTCCAATTCTTGAGGGAAAGAGTAGTAATCAATGTTTAATTATCCACCAGTGGAATATTATAAATTGTTTATAGTAGTATTTTCAATCATAAAATGACTTGCCCAGCGGTAACCGTGTTTCTACACCCTGTCCAGCCATGCACTTAGAAGGTGTAACTACTCTGAGTAAAACATAATTGAAACGCAAAATATGTATAAAAGAAAGAAAATACAGTAACACTAGCATCGTTATTTCCCAAGGCCTTGTGAGGATCCAATAAGTTAATGCACCAAGTGAAGTGAAAAATGCAATGTAAATTTAAGATAGCATTATTATTTTTATAAAGAGAACTCACAATAGTATACTAATAGATATTAGACAATCTTTATCATTATCTTCTCCCAGAAAACAGCACATAAGTATGATAACTGCTTCTTGCCAAAAAAGGAAGAAAAAGTAAGTCTAATTGCCTAATAATGTGAGAATATAAAATGATGAAAATATTAGACCTGATTCCTGAAGCTAAAAGAAACATCATTTTAAATGAGCAAAATTTTAACATTTTTCAGATAAATATTATAAAACTGAAAAGCTAGCACATTAATTCTTAGGAAAGCACAGGAAATCATAAATATTAACATATAAGGTATACCAGCAGAAGAATGTATATCATCTTCCACTAAGTCAATTTCCATACTCATTAACTCTCCAGAAGGTGGTACCACAGGTAAATCCACACTTTTTCCCACACGTGCAGCATGAAGCTCTTCTACTATCTGCATCTAAATTGTAAAAAACCCAGTGAAGTATTACTCTTCAGATTAATAAGAAAGTAATTAATTCTTAATTAAATCACTTGAGAAAGTTTGTAGAAAGAAAAAAACTTAAAGAAATATGGAGGAAGTACGATAAAAAAAGAATGCAGATTCACAATCTTCTCTTATTACCTCTGTAACCTACTTAAATATTTTGGGTCTGAATTTACTCATCTACAAAATAGAAATATTAAATATTTATTTCCTTTTAGGATTTTTGTGAGGATTAAATAGGCTATGTGAAGCTCCCTGCATAGAGCCCAGTATGCGGACATAAAAGAAATTTCATACTCAATTCAAAGTATCTTAAGAGCCAGTTTCCTTTTATCTAGATGATGTGTGTTCTTAAGATTTCTAGTATTGTTTGTGAACCATCCAAAATTGAAATCTACATCTTAAGATCTTTTACTTCAGGAAATAGTTCTCTGATGTACTCTGTGTAAAGGAATGAAAATTTAATCTAGCTATAGAGAAGAGGTAAGATGTCTTCTATCACTGATTCACAAGGAAGAAAAATACAACTGACTATACAAATGAAAAGCTATCAATGGGGCTGGAGTTGTGGCTCAGTGATAGAGCACCTGCTACCACATGTGAGGCATTGCGTTTGATTCTCAGCATCACATATAAATAAAATAATATAAAATATAAATGAATAAAATAAAGGTCCACCCATAACTAAAAATACATATAATTTTTTTAAAAAACTATCAATGTAGCTTAAATAGAAAAATACAAAAAAAAAAAGGAAAAAACAAAGTGTTTTGAAAAATCTAATTTTAATTCAGGACCAGAGAATATAAAATTATCTCCAATACTCTGTGAGGGTCCATCAGATTATAGCTGGGAAATGAAGCAACAAGTGAAAAAACAAAACACCATGTACTCTCATTTTCAATAAACAACTATTTCATCTGATTGCCGAGTAGAAAAACAAAGCAAAAACGTTAATGTCATATTGCATTTTGGCAATCCTAGGCATAAACACACAAAAGCATGGCAACATTAAATTCCAAAATTCAGGTAACTTATGGGCCATAGGCTCTATACTTTTATTTCCAAGATACATTAGCTTATTAGAAACAAAGGCAAAAAAATGATCTATTAAATTTAAATACTTCTCAAAAATGGTTTTTGATGACTTCATAAAAGTCAACATATTGATTTAAGTAGAGATATTATGGTAACCTTTTTATTATCAAGGTTTTTATAGGTACTTTATTAACAAAAAGAACTGATTTTCATTAAAAATATTCAAAATAAATAAGTATATCAGTAACCTCTTGATCTGTATCTTGAATACTTTCAGGTCCCACTGAAGAACATGGTGTTCCAAACCTCTGAAATGAAAAGTAATTTTATTAGTTAAAAAAGAAACATATACCTAAAGTAGTGTTTTTCAACCTTGGCACTATCAACAATTGAGGTCAGAAAATTCTCTACTGTGGGGCTGTCCCATATACTATAGGATGTTTAACATCGTCTCTGGACTTTACCTACCAGATGTCAGTAACACTGCCCATCCAACTCTGAATGTTAACAATGAAAAATGTTTCCAGACATTGCTAAATGTTCCCTGTGGAGTAACTGCCCCCACATGAGAAACCACCCCTAAAAGAGAAAAACCTCATTCCACCTAGTCATGAAATGTGGGAGAAATTCATTAGGGTTTATTCATTCATACACACATTTCTAAAAGCACTCCTACTATAATAATAAACCCACTTGCTGCCCTAATAAAAAGAAACATGGCAAAGATAATCAATCAAGATGGCCTTTAGTAGATAAAGTTTTCATCTATAAGTCACTGAACCATTGTAAGTAAAATGACAAAACAAAGAAAACTTGCAGACAAATATGAGTAAGGAGAAAAGGCTGAAAATGTCTTGTATTAAGTATATTGTTCTATTATATGTGATTAGCGCATGAGAGGTTTGTATTTTATTTCATTTTTTCCTTTCACAGACTGAAAATCTCCAAAAATTCCAACTTTGCACCAGCACCTTTGCTGAATGGATAAATCCAATGTGACCCTATATGCAGGAGAGAGGAAACAAAAGCACTGCTGACCAAATCATCTTCTAAGAATTCTCCAAGACAACTCCAAACTCACATCTATTACACAGGAACTGTCATCCTATAAATTATAGCCCCTCTTTAAATAAGTATATTACATGCGGAAATGCTGTCCTGGGAATTCAGCTTCTACCCTAACTATTCGACATCAAACTTCACATGACATGACACCATACATATCACACACGGAGTCATTACTGCTTTACTATTCCATAACCATGGAATTTAAAATCTCCATTTCACTTTAAATCTTACTAGAGATCTTTAAATTCTCTTAAATTAAGTAGTGCCAAGCAAGCTAGATTGCTGTCATAATTTCCTATAACTCCTGATATTCTAAGTTTTCTTATTCTCTTCTTTAAGCCACTACTACGCTAAGTTCCCCATGACCACAGGACACTTCTAGTGACCTCAGTGAATTTTCTATTGCCCAACTATCCAGAAAAGTTCATGTTAACTGTCCCTGAAAATTTCTTCTGTTACAAATCAAAGTCTTGGTGGGCATTCAGCTGACTGCCTCTCCCTACCATGCTTTATTAAAAATAAAGGGATTGAAGCCGGGTGTGGTGGCGCACACCTGTAATCCAAGCGACTCAGGAGGCTGAGTCAGGAGGATGGTGAGTTCAAAGCCAGCCTCAGCAACTTAGCGAGGCCCTAAGCAACTCAGTGAGACCCTGTCTCTAAATAAAATACAAAATAGGGCTGGGGATGTGGCTCAGTGGCCAAGTGTCCCCGAGTTCAATCCCTGGTTAAAAAAAAAAAAAAAAAAAAAAAATACAGGGATTGAGGTAATGCTTTTCCTAGAATGACAGAAGGGAATAGGTTTAATGAGAATAATAATGGTTTTAATCTACCAAAATGATTCTAAATGGAAAATGTGTGTGTTAGTTAGCTTTTCTTCACTGTGACCAAATTACCCAGCAAGAACAACTTAGAGAAGGAAAAGTTTATTTTGGCTCACGGTTTCAGAGGATCAGTCCATGGTGGCCCAACTCCATTGCTCTGGGCCCAAGGTGAGGTAGAACATCATGGCAGAAGGGTGTGGCAGAGAAGCGCTGCTCACCTCATGACAGCCAGGAAGCAGAGAGAGAGGGGAAGGGGCCGAAGAAGATGAACCCTTCCAGGGCACACCCCCAGTGACCGACCCGCCTCCTCCAGCATGCCCCACCTGCCTATAGTTACCACCCACCTAGTCCACTCAAACTAGGATGAGCTGATTATGTTACAGCTCTCATAATCTAATCATTTCACCTCTGAATAGTCCTGGCTAACGCAGGAGTTTTGGGGGGACACCACATATCCAAACCATAACCGTCACTGATTACCTTTCAGTGACTCTCTTCCATCTATAGGACACAAAATAAAATACCCATCTTTCCCATGAGACACAAAATCATTCATTGTCTGGGCCCTGGCTTCCCATCTAACTTGTTCTTCTACATATCCTCTATACACCTTGACTCTAATCATACTAAACAACGTAAGTACCCACATACCTTGCCCATTCTTGCCATTACACACAATGGCCCTCTACCTAGCTGGTCAGTACTTTTATTCCTCCCTGTACATGTCCTTGAAGAATTAACTTCGGAATCTCTACTTTAGTGAGCCCTTCCTTAACTCACCCAGAGATTTATATTAACACCACATTCAATTCTTAAGACTCCAATATTTTCTTCACTGCCATGCAATGTTTGTTTGTTTACTGATCTTGCCCCCTGGGAATACCCTGAGGGCAAAGATTCTCTTATTCACTTCTCAAATCACTACCACAAAGAGAAGTATGTGATACATTATAGGAAACTCTAATTAAAGTTTGATAAACTAATGAATTCCTGCCTCCCAGACTTGAAATGATTAAATGGAATGCTATTTTCAAAAGCAGCCTAAAAAACCATAAATCTCTAGAATATTAATTTGCTATGGTGGAAGTGGGGTTGTAAACTGATAGGGGTCTATATCAAAGGACTATAAAAACTAAGAAACAAGTTATTTTCTATTTAGGAAAGCATAATAAATTACTAACAGGATTAATAAATCCAGAAAAATACAATTGGTTCCATTGTAAAGTATACTCATTTCAGGAAAAAAATAACTATACCAGAATTAGTGAGTAAAACAAAACAGAGTATTAAGATGATTATCACATCAATGATAAGCTAAAGATAACAAACTCAAGGTCAATATTGCCCTTGCTGCTCCAGTATCTAAATGAGTTTTTTTTAAAAATAGTTGTAGATGGACACAATACCTTTGTTTAGTTTTAGTTTTAATGTGGTGCTAAGGATTAAATCCAGTGCCTCACATGTGCTAGGCAAGCACTCTACCACTGAGCTACACAACCCCAACCCCTCTAAATGACATTAAGTCAGATAATGCTATTATAGCAACAGTTAATAAAGAGTTTACATTCCGGTAAGTGGGAAGTAGTTGTGCAAAAATTACTTCCCCTAGAACTTAATATTCATGCTATATGCCTCTTTTGGTTTGTGTAGTAATTTTACATAGAGATCAAAAGAAACTATAAACCAGGTATGATGGGTTCATGCCTGTAATCCCGACAGCTCAGGAGGCCAAAACAGAAGGATCGAAAGTTCAAAGCCAGCCTCTGCAACTTGACAAAACCCTGCGCAACTTAGCAAGATCCTGTCTCAAAATACAAAATAAAGCTGGGGATGTGGCTCAGTGGTTAAGAACCACAGGTTCAATCCCTAGTACCAAAAAATTAAAAAAATAAAAACTATAAAATGCACTGAAGAGATTATTCATACTATTCCTTTGATGTACAGCACATGGGGAACAGGCATGATACAATGATGATCACTGAGTATACTGACAATTTCAAGGTCCTTTCATTTCTTCTACTCTAGAGAATTGGTTATAACACAAGAAGATAAACTGGAGGTTCTTTTCCTTTAAAAAAGAAGTAAAAATAATAAATTGAATTCTTTTCCTTTCTGGGTCCCTTCAAGTTCCTCTTGAACACCCTCTCAAAGCTCTAATGCCTCCTTAGTTATAATCCCTACATTTTTCAGAAGTATCTTACTCCCTAACACCTAAAAGCAGGCAGGTTTAACCACCCCTACTTATAAGCAGTTGCTAAATTTCAGAATTTATTAGGTCCTAAAGTTCTGAAGTTCCAAAGTTCTAAAAGTTCCCTTAACGGTGAGTGATTTTACTGTCACAAGAACAAAGCTATAGAAAGTGCTTCTCAATGTAGTCCACAAATGCCACTATATTATATAATCTAGAAAGAAAACAATGTGCCAAGTTTTCTAATCTCAATTTCTGCTTATGGGAGTTACCTCTGCCTGGAATATTCCTGCTTCTCCATTCCATCCCACTTCACCTACACCTGAATAACTGCAACTCTTTCTTTGGTTCTCAGCTTAAATATTACCTCCTCCAAGGCTGTGTATTATAACATTAAGTGATAAGTACTTTCTTTATCATATTTAAGGAAACTATCTTCTTCCATGAATAAGCCTCTGAAAACAGAGACTGTCTGCATTTTATAGGCTATTTTACTACAGTACTTGGCATATAGTGGCACTGAAAACACAGTTTGTTAAAGGAACTGGCTCTTCAGAGTATTAATCCCTGAGGGAAAAAAAAGAGCCTAAGAGACC
Organism: Glaucomys volans; assembly: GCA_020662805.1. Taxonomy (NCBI): domain Eukaryota; kingdom Metazoa; phylum Chordata; class Mammalia; order Rodentia; family Sciuridae; genus Glaucomys; species Glaucomys volans. The sequence continues at coordinate 904,396 of JAJEJO010000737.1, read as the reverse complement.
GTTAATATGCTTTATTCAAAGTACTGGTAACCGTTCTTCACACATCTTTATACATTCCCTTCTATTATAGATCCCTATACCTGCCAGGTTATCGTCCTAAGGAAGCTATAACTGAAGAGACTAAAATAAGACACTAATACATATCTTCAGCCTAAATTTGAATTAGCCCTCTTATTATCATCAGTAATAAAAGAACTAAATCCTGACTTTATAAATATACATGTGTGCATATGTTGTGTGCATATAAATACATGCATTGTGTATATGTGCATTCTAAATCCAAATTCCTCATTTTGTACTACCTTACCTGGGTAAGCATTTCCTTGGAAACTGAAGCATTACTTTTCCGATGCTTATGATGATGCTTTCCTTTCGACTCACGCTTATATGATGAATCTGAAAATAAGTATTCAGTTTTGTGCCTGGCTAAATTTAATGAAACTCGTGAAGTTCCCAGGCCTCCTTTGCCCTCTTGTTTAGTCTTTGACTTATTAGACTCTAAATTGAAGACATTTTCTTCTACCAGCCTCTGGAGCGTATTACAGGATTTTATAGGGATCTTGAAGCTGATCTTCCTTCTAGATTCAAAGGGTTCCTTAATTATCCCGTTGGAATTACAATCCTGAGAAATTGGATTTTTCTGGCATTTCTCCAAGCCAAGTTTTTCAGAACTGTCTCTAAATTTTCTGTTTAGTTCTCTCATCTTCTCCCTCTGAGCCAGTAAATGAGACCACTTCTTGTCCTTTGCCTGGCCTTCAACTTTAGGTTTCACATCTTTGGCATTTTTATGACTGTTAAGATTTTTCATTTCATGGCCAAGCTTACTCCTTACATTTGTCAATTTAATATTTTTAACTTTAATATCTTTAGCTCCTTTTGAAGAAGGAATCTGCAAGATAATCTGATTATCATCTGAATATGATGTTTCCTGGATTTTAGCAGGTTCCTGGGATGAGAAACAGGTTTTTGGTCTCTTTCTCGGTGTTTCTGTGTCGATGTCTACATTCAACCTGTAAAGCAGCACAGAAAACTAGGTTACGTTACAATTATACATATTGTTCTGTATGATTTTTGTTAGGATTGCCAAACTGGGCTAACTCTAAACCTCTCAAAAGTAAAGAAATTGTGAACTTAAGAATGAAAGCATTCGTAATTGGAAGGAATTACTAGACAATGATGTTGGAACCATTCGTTTACTACTGGAAAAATAAAGTTTTATATAATATCAGACAACATAAATTTCAAGTAGATGAAATGCTTAAGTATAAAATTATTGCCAGGTGCAGTGGAGCACATCTGTAATGCCACAGCTCAGGAGACTGAGGCAGGAGGATCGCAATTTCAATGCCAGCATAGCAACTTAACAAAACCCTGTCTCAAAATGCAAAATATAAAAGGATGGGGATATGGCTAGGGATGGATTAAGCACCCTGGATTCAATCCCCAGTACAAAAAAAAAAAAGTATGAAATTGTTATCATAATTGCTATACTTCTCATCAAGCCTTTAGCAATGGAAGGGAAAAAGAGAATTTTTTTTAATACAGAACTTCCTAACAACAGTGGGACAAATAGTAAAGTAAAACAGTCATAGTATGTGATTATCTAAAGCTTTAGATTTACTAAGAAATAATAAAAATTAAGCCAGGCACAATGACACATGCCTATATTCCTGGCAACTTAGGAGGCTGAGGAACGAGGATGACAAGTTCAAGGCCAGTCGCAGAATCTTAGTAAGACCCTGCCAAAAAATTTTTTTAATTAAAAATAAAGGAGCTTTAAATGTTGCTCAGTAATAAATCCCAGTATAAAAAAAGAAAGGAAAAAAGAAATTATAAAAACTGAAAGAACTGGGAAATGCTATTTGCTATGTGATAACTTATTAGTCTTAGAGTACAAAAAGCTCATCAAGAAGTAATAAGAGATGGGTTGGGGCTGCAGCTCAGTTGTAGAGCACTTGTCTTAAACATGTGAGGCACTGGGTTCAATCCTCAGCACACATAAAAATTAAAAAATAAAAAAAGATATTGTGTCCATCTACAACTGAAAATTATTAAAAAAAAAAAAAAAAGAGTACTAAGAGGGCTGGACATGCAGCTTAGTGGTACAGCAATGGCCGAGCATGCATGAAGCCCTAGGTTCAATCCCCAGTAGTGCCAAAAAAGAAAGAAAAAAGTACTAAGACACTAGAATAGGTCCTAAATAGAAAATAAACCAAAGAGAAAAAGAGAAAGACTAATAAACCTTTGAGAAAAACACTGACTTTCCTAATAATCACAAACAAGCTAATTGTAATAAAAACATAGTATTTTTCCTATCATATCAACAAAGATTTTAAAATAACATTAAATATTGGTAAGAGGTTGTAAAAGGGACTCTCTGATATGATGCCGATAGATATGTAAAGTGATATGATTGTTCTACAAAGGAATTTAGAAATTTAAATTAAAAGGTAAAAAATGTTTTTGTATTTTTTTGTATGCTCTATTTAGTTATACATGATAGCAGAATGCATTTTGATTCATTATACACAAATGGGGTGCAACTTTTCATTTCTCTGGATGCATATGATATATTGTTTTTAATGCTGTCATTCATAAAAAATAAGTTATTTGCTGTGTGTCATTTATCTAAGATCTTAGAATTTTAACACGCTTCTTAGAACTGTAAAAACTGAGACAAACTAATCTTACTTCAGTGATTCCTTAGAACAATTTAAATTGTAGTGTCAAAAAAAAAAAAACCAACAGCATTACTTCTTCATCTGTCCAAAGTGTATGCAGACAAGTCTAAGGAGATAAGTATACCTATAAAAAAATTTACTTCCATTTTACCTTATACAAATTAAGATTAAAGGTTTAAAAAATGTGCCTTTAAGCAAAAGGTAGTGAAAAATCAAGTAGTCTTGTACTTTTAGAACACAAAATTTTTAAAAAAGAGAAAAAGGATAGTGCAGAAGGCATTTAAAATCTAATTCAAAAAATTTAGCAAGCAATTGTCAATTTAACATGAAATCTGTGACAGAATATATTTCAACAGATGATACAGACATATCACCAAAAAGGTGATTCAAAAGAAAACTGAAGACAGAGAAAAGATGGATTTTTGTTTGTGTTTTTGTTTTTAGTAGTTATTAACTGAGACTGTTTGGAAAGCAGCATTTGTATTTATGTATTATTGCTATTCTGCTTTCCCCTAACTGCTTATCTTCAGAGAAACCTTACAGCTTTTGTCACATAATATACTTTTTATATTCATTTACCTCTCCCAATAGTGGTAAGAAATTCCTTCACTACAAATTAAAAATTTTATCCCAAAGGTAAAATTAAAGAAAAATAATTTCCATTATTCCTATCATCATTCCCCAAGTTCTCTAGTTGTAATCACATGCTGGTTAATGAACACAGTTCTAGAGCCATTTCAATTCAGTAAGCTAAATATTCTGTTTACAGGTTAGATAGATAGACAGACAGATAGACAGACAGATAAGACAGACAATTTATCCATAATTTCTAAATTAGCTCTACAATCTCATTTTTTTTTAAATTATTGATGGACCTTTATTTTATTTATATATATGTGTTATTGAGAATGGAACCCAGTGCCTCACACATGCTATACAAGCGCTCTACCACTGAGCCACAACCCTAGCCCACAACCTCTCTTTTAACATATACAATCAAGTTATGTATCTCATCATCATGTGCCAATTCAAATCACCAGAGATGAGCTGGGCATGGTGGTACATGCCCATAATCCCAGGGACTCAGGAGGCTGAGGCAGGAAAGTATCAAGTTCAAGACCAGCCTTAGAAACTTAGTGAGCTCCTGTCTCAAAATAAAAAGGGGCTGGAGAAGAGGCTCAGTGGTTAAGCACCCCTGGATTAAATTCCTGGTGCAAAAAAAATTAAAAATCAAATTTCTAGATAAAAATCTACACTGTATTTGTAATATATACTGTAGAACACAATGTACTTTAGAAAGACTTTATTTCACCCAACTTTTTCTGAAATTTATAGTATTAAGAAAGTTCAATAGTCATAATTTGTGACATGTGATATTTGTATACAAAACAATATTAATCAGAGGAAATAAAAGATTTTCCATATCTAAAAATTCAGCCTTATAATTCTTTTTTCTTTTGCTTTTTTTGGTGCTGGGGAGTGAACCCAGAGGTACTTAACCACTGAGTCACATCCCCAGCCATTTTTTATTTTTTATTTTAAAACAGAGTCTCACTAAGTAGCTTACAACCTCACTAAGTTGCTGAGGCTGGCTTTGAACTTGTGAATTCTCCTGTCTAAGCCTCCTGAGCCACTGGGATTACAGTTGTGCCAAGCCCTAAATCTCATAAGCCAAAACAGTAAAAAGATGTCAGGAAAAAGGGGAATTTTACCTTTTCAGTTCCTGTCTTCTTTTTGTATTACAATATATAATGTCTGTCTGATCTGATTTCTGAAACAAAAAAATAGCATTTAGAAAATATAAATTGTGCACTGATACTGTAGTTACAGGGAAAGGAGACTGGGAGACAATGTTTTTGTTCCATAACTCTGGGATAGTGAATACAGGAACATAATAATTTACTTCTTCCAATCTTCTTGTGGAACAAATATTATTATGTTATTATCATTCTTATTTCACAAAGTACCCAAAACTTAAAATTAAGTATCTTCCTGAATATCACAGAATAAGTCAGTAGAAGAGATCTGATTTCAAACCAGATCTATCTGACAATCTCCTTACCCTACCATCCTTGGGATCAGAGCTAGCACAAGAAAGATAAGAGACACAAAGCTATGGGCAAAAAACCTATGTAAAGAAATAACCAAGAGTCAAAGCAGGAAGAGAGTAAATAAGTACTAAAAGAGTTCAAAATATTGGGTTGGGGTTGTGGCTCAGTGGTAGAGCACTCGCCTGTGTGCTCTACCGTGTGAGGCACTGGGTTCGATTCTCAGTACCACATACAAATAAATAAAAATAAAGGTCCATCAACAACTAAAAAAATATTTTAAAAAAGAGCTCAAAATATCAACTACCAAAAGATGGAAGGTGCTGCCAGGCACAGTGGCATATACCTGTAATCCCAACAGCAAGGGAGACTGAGGCAGGATTCCAAGTTCAAAGCCAGCCCCAGCAATTTAGTGAGGCCCTGGGCAACTTAGCAAGATCCTGTCTCTAAATTAAATATTAAAAAGGGCTGGGGATGGGTCTCAACGGTAAAATGCCCCTGTGCTGTACCAATCCCTGGTACAAAAAAAAAAAGGAGGAGGAAGATGACCAGGAAAAAAAGGTAAACAAAACTTGTGCTAAAGCTTGAAAGATAGTTGAGCACGGTGGTGCACACCTATAATCCCAGTTACTTGGGACAAGGCAGAGGGATTGCAAGCCAGACCGAAGCCAGTCTGGGTACCTTAGAAAGACCCTGTCTCAAAATAAAAAATAAAAAGGGTTGGGGTGTAGTGTCTTGGTAAAGTGCCCCAGGGTTCAATTTCCAGTACCTGGAGTAGGGGAGGGACTGAGGATGCAGCTCTATGGGTCAGCGCCCTTGGGTTCAATCCTAAGTACTATAATAATAATAATAATAATAATAATAATAATAATAATAGATGAAGATGGAGATTAAAAGATAACAAGTGATATAAATTCAACTAAGAGAAAATAAACCAGCCTAGCTAGAGATAGTACAAAAATGGGAAAAAATTAAAAATCAAAAACAAAAAACAAAGAAAATTGGTTAAGATGCAATCAAACTGAAAGCATTCTCTCTAAAAACAGGAACAAGACAGGGATGCCCATGATCACCACTTCTATTCAACATAGTCCTTGAAACTCTAGCCAAAGCAATTAGGCAAAAAAAAATTAATTAAAGGGATATGAATAGGAAAAGAGAAGCTCAAGCTATCTTTTTGCCAATGACGTGATCCTGTGTATAGAAGACCAAAAAACTTCACCATAAAACTCCTTGAACACATAAATGAATTCAGCAAAGTAGCAAAATATAAAATTAACAGCCATAAATCAGTTGTTTTCCTATACTCCAATGATGAATCAGCTGAAAGAGAAATTAGGAAAATCATCCCATTCACAATAGCCTCAAAAAAACAAAACAAAACAAAACAAACAAACAAAAAAACTTGGGAATCAAACTAACAAAAGAGGTAAAGGGCCTCTATGATAAAAATTATAGAACACTAAAGAAAGAAGTAGAGGAAGACCTTAGAAGATGGAAAGACCTCCCATATTCTTGGATAGGCAGAATTAACATTGTCAAAATGGCCATACTACCAAAAGTGCTATGTAGATTCCATGCAATTCCCATCAAAGTTCCAATGACATTCTTCTTAGAAATAGAAAAAACAGGGCAGGAGTTGTAGCTCAGTGGTAGAGCACTACCCCAGAATCTGTAAGGCCCTGGGTTTGATAAATAAATAAAAAATAAAGGAGGGGCTGGGGTTGTGGCTCAGTGGTAGAATGTTTGCCTAGCAGGAGTGAGGCACTGGGTTCCATGTGCAGCACCACATATAAATAAATGAATAAAATAAAGGTCTATCAACATCTAAAAAAATTTTTTTTAAGAAGGTATTATGTTAAAAATAAAAAATAAATTTAAAAAAGTCATGAAATTCATTTAGAAAAATAAGAGGCCCAGATTAACCAAAGCAATCCTCAGCAAGAAGAGTGAAGCAGGAGGCATCACAATACCAGACTTAAATTATACTACAAGATATAGTAACAAAAACAGCATGGTATTGGCACTAGGACAGACATGATGACCATGAAACAGAACAGAAGACACAGAATCAAACCCACATAAATATAGTTACCCCACATTAGACAAAGTTGGAAATCCATATGTACTAGAATGAAATTTAACTCCTATCTCGACCCTGCACAAAACTCAACTCAAAGTGGATCAGAGACCCAGCAATTAAACCAAAAACCCTGCATATACTAGAAGAAAATGTAGGCCCAACACTCCAACATATTGGCTCAGGAACCAAATTCCTCAACAAGATTCCTAAAGTGCAAAAAGTAAAATCAATTATCAATAAATGGGATGGTATTGAACTAAAAAGTTTCTTCATAACAAAGGAACATTCCAGAATGTGAAGAGAAAGTCTACAGAATGGGAGAAAAATCACTGCCATCTGCACTTCAGAGCATTCATTTTCAGAACATACAAAACACTCAAAAAACTTAACACCAAACACCAAATAACCCAATCAATAAATAGGCAAAGGAACTGAACAGATACTTATCAAAAGAAGAAATACAAACAGTTAATATATGAAAAAAATATTCAACATCTCTAGCAATTAGAGAAATGCAAATTAAAACTATACTGAAATTTGGGCTGGGGTTGTAGCTCAAAGGTAGAGTGCTTGCCTAGTATATGTGAAGCACTGAGTTCAATTCTCAGCACCACATATAAACAAACAAAATAAACGTTGATAGCAACCAAAAAACTATTAAAAAAAAAAAAACTACACTGAGATTCTGTCTTTCTCCAGTCAGAATGCAACTATCAAGAATACAATTAACAGCCAGTGCAGGGGAATCCCCAGTGGCTCGGGAGGCTGAGGGAGGAGGAACTCGAGTTCAAAGCCAAACTCAGCAAAAGTGAGGCATTAAGTAATTCGGCAAGACCCTGTCTCTAAATAAAACACAAAATAGATTTGTGGATGTGGCTCAGAGGTTGAGTGCCCCTGAATTCAATCCCCAGTACTTAAAAAACAAACAACAACAACAACAACAAAAAACAAGTAACAATGTGGGGGAAAGGTACACTTATATACATTGCTGCTGGGACTACAAACAGCGGCAACCAGTATGGAGATTTCCTAAGAAAAGATAGAATGGAACCACCATTTGATCCAGTCATCTCACTTCTAGGTTTATACCCAAAGGACTTAACATGAGCATACTACAGTGATGCAGGCCATGTTTATAGCAGCACAATTCACAATAACTAAGCTATGGAGCCAACCTAGGTGCCCTTCAACAGAAGAATGAATAAAGAAAATGTATATATACACAATGGAATATAACTCAGTCATTAAGAAGAATGACTTCATGACATTTGCCAATAAATGGATGGATCTGGAGACTACCAAGCTAAGTAAAATAAGCTAATCTCAAAAAACCAAGGGTCAAACATTTTGGCTGGTATGTGGAAGCTAACGCACAATAGAGGGGTGTGGCAGAGACTAGAAGTTCAGTAGGTTAGACAAAGGGGAATGAAGGAAAGGGAGGGGGAATAGCAAAAGGAAGGGCAGTGGAATGAATCTGACATAATTTTCCTATGTACATATATGAAAACACCACAATGAATCTCACCATTGTGTACATCTACAAGAACGCAGTACTAATTAGAATAAGATGCATTCCATGCTTGTATAATTATATCAAAATGGATTCTACTGTTATGTATAACTAAAAAGAACCAATTTTTAAAAATTATATAGATGCAACCAAATTTGAGAGCCCTGAATGACAAACTAAACAATAAGTGAAGATCTTTCTGCACAGATGAAAGGTGATGAAATTAATATTTTAAGCAGTCTGGGGGCTGAGAATGTAGCTCAGTGATAGAGCATGTGCTGAGCATGCACAAGACCCTGGGTTCAACCCTCTTGCACCAAAAACAAAACCCAAAGATTAATACAAAAACAATAAAATGAGCCAGACTTGGTGGTACATGTCTGTAATCCTCACAACTTGGGAGGGTGAGGCAGGAGAATCTCAAGTTCAAGGCCAGCCTGAACGGCTTAGGGAGACCCTCTTTTTATTTTATAAAAAAAAAAAAAAAGGGTTAGAGATATGGTTCAATGGTGGAGTGGCCCTGGTTTAATACCAATACTGGAGGGGTAAAAAAAAAAAAACATTGAAACACAGGTTTAATTAGTCATGTGTCACACAACATTTCGGTCAATGAGACTGCAGATATGATAGTGATCTCATAAGAGAATAATTAAACTGGAACAAGAATGCATAGCTAAAAAAGGGCAAGAGAACAGAAAGTTATAGAAGAATTTAAAAAAACTCCCAATACAATTCTCAGTGAAGGGCTTAGCAGCAGCTTTTGCAAATTTCAACATGCTATTTTACAATCTGAAAACATAGACTTCAACACCAAAAGGCTTTCATTATTGGAAAGGAAGTTTATGTTGTATAATCTATTTGTAAGCAAATGGAAGATGAAAAAAAGAAACAAATCAAACTACAATGGACACAAAACATAACGTGATAAATGCTTTTTTTTTTTTTATAAAAAACAAACATTGGTGTTCTGTTGGCTGTCAACAAAAGAAAAAAAAATTATGTAAAAGTAACAGGGAAAATTTATATAATAAACCTTCTAACTGTACATCAAAACTTTAACAAGGCAATGGCACATGCCTGTAATCCCAGCTATTCAGGAGGCTAAGGCAGCAGAAAAGCTTGAGCCCAGGAATTCCAGGCAAGCCTGGGCAACAAAGTGAGATCCCTTAAAAGTAAATGAGTAAATAAATTTAATATAAATAACTTTTATTTAATTATGGTATCTAAACACTCACCAGGTTTCGGCTCTCTGATGAAACTGCTCTTACAGAGTAAACTGAACTAGTAGAACTTGCTGAGGTGTTTTTCTTTTTCTTGTCCTAAAAATGCCATTTGGGTGAAAAAAGAAGAGAAAAGCACAAAATAAAGCATTATGTAAAAGAGCATTATTTCACCATTATTATAAATTGACATTCCCATTCAATACTGAACTTGAGAATAACATTTAAAGAAATATACACTTTGGTTTAAAAAAAAAAAAAAAAAGGAGACTCAACTGGAAGGAAGACTTAACAAGAATTCACAAGCTCTGAGTTCTCATATGAGATGAGATGCATACAGGTGTAAGAGCAAGCAGCCAGGAGAGTTCAGTGTCTCAAAAGCTAAGTGAAGAAAGTGTTTCAAGGAGAAGACATAATTGACTACAACAAATACTGCAGACAGGTCAAGGCAAATGAGGTCTCAAAATTCACCAACAGGTTTAGCACACTGAAACCACTGATACCTTGGAAGAGAACAAATCTGGAGCAATGGCAGCAAGAAAAAGGTTAATCAGAATATGTTTAAGAGGGACTGGGAAGGGGTAAGAATAGAGCTCAGTGGTAGAGTGCTTGACTAGCATGCACCAGACCCTGAGTTCAATCCCCAGTACCATAAATAAATAAATAAGAAGAAATAACACACAATATGCCAATTATGAATAGCTAAGGGAGGACAGGATAAATGAAGGACATGAGAGTATTGTATGACCATTCTCCAGGGTCTACATTATTCATCAGTAAGGTAATAAACAAACAAGGAAAAAATGCCAAAAAACATAATGATATCTTGAATACTTTATCCAGGCCATTTAAAAGTCTTACAACTAGCCAGTTGTGGTGGTGCATGCCTATAATCCCAGGAACTTGGGAAGCTGAAGCAGGAGGATCACAAGTTCTAGGCCAGCCTCAGCAACTTAGTAATAAAAACGACTGGGCATGTGGCTCAGTAGTTAAACACTCCTGGACCCCTGGATTCAATCCCTTGTATCAAAAAAAAAAGTCTTATGAACTAACCTGCCACCACAGAAACCTCTTGGTAAATATTCATCTTACTAGAACAATATCTCATCATGGACAGTTATGGAGTACAAACATTGTCTAATTCTGATGAATTATACTCAGGGAATATATAATAAAACTGATTATAGTTTTCTGTTTCTTTATCAGTTACCTTGCATTCTTGCTTCCTAGAAATAAGACCCACTCAATTAATGAGATATCCTAAATTTCACCTACCAAAACAATAGCACTGGGCTGAGAACAGCTGAGAAAGGAACCTGACGGGCACGTCTTCCCTACCATTAGCTCCATTCTCATAGAGCACTGGTCAAGATAAAGAGTGTAACCCCAGCCAGGGCCTTAATCCCAACAGCTCGGGAGGCTGAGGCAGGAGGATCAAGAGTTCAAAGCCAGCTTCAGCAAAAGTGAGGCGTTAAGCAACTCAGTGACACCCTGTCTCCAAAACAAAATACCAGGTAGGACTGGGGGTGTGGCTCAGTACCTTAAATTCAAACCCTGGTACTCGACCCCCACCAAAAAATCGTGCAATCCCAGGCAATGCTGAGTAGATGGAAAATGGAGAAAGTGGAGGAAATGGTCTAATGGACTTATTATGAATGTGAGGATTTAGGAGACTTAGAATGGAGGTCAAGAATGCTCAGGCAAATTACTTTCCTCTAAGTACCTAAACTCGAAGAAGTTTCCATTTCTTTCTCCTCCTTCTTCTCCCCCACCCCCTTTAGTACTGGGGATTGAACCCAGAGTTTCATGCACTGACTTAAATCCCTAGCTCTTCTTTTAAATTTTAAGACAGAGTCTTGCTAAGTTGCCCAGGCTAGCCTAGAACTTGTGATCCAGCTACCTCAGACTCCTCCATGGCTGGGATTACAGGCATGTGACACCATGCACAGCTTTCAAGTTTAATTCCTTAATTTGTGGAACTGGTAATAAAGTAACTATCTCATAGAATTGTGAGGAATAAATAAAATAATGCAAGTAAAGAATGGGAAAAGCATATGACTTCTCCAGAGTCATATGGACAGACTCATACATATCTCATTATAAAAGTGAGGTATATTTTTTCATTCCACAAAAATAAATTGTAAAAAAAGTCATTAAATCAAATTTCTTACTTCTTCATCAAAGACTGGCAATAAGGTGGTGTCTTTTCTCTGAGACTTTTCTTCTTTTCCATAAGATTCTTTATTGGACATCTTGAAAAGCTAAAACAAACATTAAAAATATGTGTTGCTTACCAAATAAAAAATATATTAGAAATTATTCTTCCTTCTGCTATATAAGGATTAGAGTTTTTACAAAAGAATTTCCATTTTCTAGCCATTCTCAAGATGACAAGATTCTCTATTTCACTTTCCTTCACTTACATTCTCTTTCATGAGAAGCTGCTACTCTACCTCAGCTTTGGGATCAAAACTTTTCAGGAATGAATCTCAAAACTATGCCATGAGCCATGACTTATCTCTTAAACATCAGATCACCAATTTCAGCTGCCTGCGGGACTATATTTACCACACCTATACCTCAAAACCAATTAGTCATAGATTTTCAGTTTCCTAGACACACCCTCTGTCACTAAGTGAAGCTTAGGGCAAACTGCACACATCATCTGAGCCCTATTTTCATTATATATAGAGACAACTCATCCTTTTTGAGGGAGTCAAATGAAACAATGGATATAAAACATGTCTAAATCCGTACTTATGTGGTTTGTCTATCTACTAGACACAGAGCTCCTGGAAAAGCATTCGCTATGAAAAACTTGGGAGGTGCTGGTAAATGCCTGCTGAGTGAATGACTGGGTAGTTCTTCTTCCTCAGGATACTCACTCATTCTGAGCCACTTCCAACTCCTGCCTATTGCAGTTCCTCTGTTCACTTTACAACCCAGTTTTACTTTTCCAGTCATGCTCAAGACCATGTCAATACTGTTAGTTAATGACCAAAGGGGAGGCGACATGGGACTAGAAGGCAAACATAGCCAAACCCTGCAGTCAGAAACATTCTCATTAGCTTCCACCACCAGCACAGAGCAGCATACCCTGCTAGGACAAAGGAGGGTATCCTGTGGCAGGGAATGGGAACAACATACAAGGTCTGCAGGGGCAGGAATATATAAGAGAGATCTGGAAGCAAAACCCAAAGAGGAGTTTAGTTAGCAGTGACACATATTGAGATTATGAACATAACAAAGGCTAGAAACCAAGCAATTCCACTTACCACTGGTTAATCACAATGCAAATAGGTGAAGTTCTACAAAAGAATGATCGATTACACTGAAATTTGTAAAAGGATTTAATGATTATCAAGAAGGAAATATTAACAGCTAACTGAAAATCGAATAAGAAAAATTAGTAATACTCAACACAACTTCTAAGAATTGATTCTAAATTACCCCAGATTTTTCCTTTATAAGATAATTATGGTAATGGTTGGATTCACAAATGACCTTCCAGATTACAACAGTAATCTTTATCCTTTCTTATCTCAAGGATTCCATTCCACAGGTGGGTTGGGAAATGCAAATGCACAACTGAAAAAAAAAAAATTGTAGCCTGGCATAGTGGTGGCCACAGGTAGTACCAGACTCTCAAAGGCTGAGGTAAAAGTATGGCTTAAGTCCAGGAGTTCCTGGCCAACCTGAGGCAACACAGGGGAGGGAAACTTCCATTAAAGACACTGCCTAGGGGCAACTACCTGGTTATAAAGTTTCCTTTCACAATTTTAACTGAGCATGCCAGCCTATTTTGGTGCCACACCCTAATACCAATTTTAACCTTTAACTTACAAGACACTGAAAAAGAACATGGCAGATAGTGGACTATCCAACAAAAAATATCTAAATGTTTACTGACAAAAGTTTTCTATTCACATCAGTGTGAAAAGTGCGTTACCCTGTCCAGCCCAGGCCCACCAAACAGCTGAGAAGGGTGTGGCAATGGAGTCAAAGACCTTTGAGACCAGTTTCAGAGACCAGTTTCTGAGACTTTGATCTACTTTGCTGTTACACAGGCACACTTATATTGTCAAGGAGTCACTGGGCAGAATGTCTGAGAGTTGTATGACCCAATGGGCTCGAGAGGAAAGGAAAATGCTGAGGGTGAAAAGGGGGTCTAGGTGTGGTTAGTGTGCCAACCAGGGTATCCAGGCTCAGTGTGCTGGGTCCTGAGAGCCTCTCACATAGAAAATGTAAACCTCCTTCCATTTCACATTTCCAACAGTGAAATTCATACTGATTTTATGCAAATCAAAACAAACGGAGGGGGACTGCCCTATGTGGGCCTTCTAGATGGCGATCCAGGATTCCTGCTGCTTGGCAATCATACTCTTAGCAGGCCCCTCCATAATGAACAGGGCTGACCTGTGTAACCAATAGGACACCGCCACATGGTGGTATGAGACTAAGTCATACAAGACACTGTGGCTTCTGTCTTGCTGTTTTGGACTGTTTAGTCTAGGGAATGACATCATGTCATAAGTGACACTTAAGCAGCCCACTAGAAAAGAATGGAGGCTTCTTGCCAGCAACCAGAACCAACTGCCATGCAAGTGAGCCACTTTTGAACATACTGTAGTCCCATCAGATTGTCACATCCCTGTCAGAGATATTTTCTCTGCAGATTCATCAAAGACTCTAAGCCAGATTCACCCAAAAAGCCATTTCTGAATTTTTGACCCACAGAAACTGTAGAGTAATAATTATTATTATTGTGCTAAGCCACTAAGTTTTGTGATACCATGCAGCTACTGATAAATAGTATGTTTCCTTAATGTAATTCAACTTTGAAAATTCCTTCATGCTTAGAAATGCTTACTAAATTCCCACAGACTGCACAGGCTGAAATCAAATCCTTTTCATCATCTGGTTTCCAGCTGGTATTATATGACGAGGTTGACATATTGAATAAAACTTTCAAAATAACCATGTAGTCTTTCAGAAATTAAAATAATCTGGGACTAGTGATGTTGCTCAGTAGTAGAGTACTTTCCTAGCACGTGAAGGCCCTGGGTTCCATCCCCAGGACTGACAAAACGGGTAGGGAAGGGGAGGAGACAATTTTCTAGAAATGGAAAAAAATCAATGATTTTTGAGTGGTGCATTAATACAGATACAGTCGGCACTTTCACAGGTTACAATAAGTGTTCCTATTCCACTTTTAATTGATTGTTAAGCAGTGGGTCAACTACACATCCAGGAATACTAATTAAAATGGGAGTGGATTAAAGGAGCTTTAAAATTATAACTCGCAGAAGCTTCAAAGGGATAGTGTTTTCATTAAACTGTGGAAAGATTTAAAAATAAACAACAACGACAACAAAAAACCCTCCAGATATAAACTAACGTCCAGTTAGGGGCTCAAAGTGCCAAATAATCACGCACCCTCTCAACTGGGTTCTGAAACAAGTAGGAAATGAACCAAACCACACGATAAGCACTTAGCTTTGTTAACTAAGAAAACCGAACTGGAAGTATGAGTCTTGTACCTGCGACGACAACGGGCTTCCCTTTCTTCCCTGCAGTCTATAACGTTCAGGCCAGTCGCAGGCAGGACAACCAAAAAACTTAAGTTTTCCCCTGCCTGCTCCAGTGGGCTTACCCGAAAAAAAAAAAAAAGAGAGAGAGAGAAATAAAGTAGGGACCCCTGAATGCTAAGTAGGCCCAGAAAGTACAATTGGAGAAAAGCATGGGGTGGAGAAGGGGTAGATTCACCCTGTACCTTGACATACCTAAAATGCATCTATCAAGTGCTGCAAAGCTCAACACACTCTTAACTCTATTAAAAGTCCAAACACAAAGCAAAACAGGGAAAAACAACGTGTAAGTACAAGACACCTTCGACCACACCGCAGCGCAACAGGAAACGAAAGTTAAACAAACGCACAGGAAGAGGGGGTCGAGGCCACGACGTGGGGGAGTGTGAAATGAAGCGCAGAGTCCAAGTCCCAGTCAGCCGGGCGGTAGGACAGGGGAGCTCCTCTGCTACCCCTAAACCTCCGGGCAATGTCGGGGACACCACCAGCCCATTTCCAGGCCCTCAGGAGCCGCGAAGGGCAGCCCCAGAGGCAGGGCCAGGTCAGAACTACACCTCCACCGCGCGGGGCGCCCCCGGATCCGCCCACAGAGTCGCCCCGCCCAGGGACGAGTCATTCCCGCGTCTCCAGTCCGGGAGGCGGACGACTAGGGTACTGGGGGCAAGCGGCGGAGGGGTCCCTGCTCCAGCGACGGGTCAGCGCACCCCTGTTCCCCACTTACCGACGCCCACGGCGGGGGCGACTCCGGAGGCCCAGGCCACGGAAAAGAGCCCCCGCGGGCCCGTCGCCCCCTGGGAAACGTAGTCTTGCGCCCTGACCCAGCCTCCCGCGCGAGCGCCCCGCGGCGTCTGTTTAGGCTTCTGGGGGCTCGCTCGGGGGCTCCGCCCCGCCCCGCGGCGCAGTGCACCCTGGGGGCTGTAGGCTCGGCTGGGTTCGCGGGCTGCGGCCGAACGGAGGCGCTCCGAGAAAACCGAACTCTCTCGCCCCATTGGACGCCGGCGTCAGCACGCTTCTGCGCAGTCTATGGTGGCGTCGTAACGCCTCGAGGAACGGGAAGCCGATGGGTGCTCGGATCGCTGCCTTTGGCTTTTTCCTTTCCTGCTGGCAGGCTTTGGTCACGGGTTCTTCGTCTTTTGTCCGTTGCACGCGTCCCGCCCTCCCCGTTCGCTTCCCCACTCCGTGGATCCTGCCCTGTGGGCACTAACGTCCGTTCTCTCGCCCTCCGAGAGCCCCTCCCAGTCCCCGGGCGGGCCTGGCACGGAGGCGGTAACTATGGAGAACATGGCGGAGGAGGAGCTGCTACCCCTGCAGGAGGAGGCGGCCCAGGTCCGGGTCCCGACCCCGGCCCCGGACTCGGCTCGGGTCCCAGCTCCCGCCCCAGATTCGGCTCCGGCCTCGGCTCCGACTTCGGCCTCGGCTTCAGCCCCAGCCCTTGCCCTGGCCCAGGCTCCGGCCCTGTCCCCGTCCCTAGCCTCTGCCCCTGAAGAGGCTGAAAGCAGTAAGTGCAGGAGGCCTAGATCTTTCTGCCGCAGAGGAGCGAGAAAGTGCTCCTTACTGGGCAGTAGGGAAGGGTCTTCATGGGGAAAGGCAGGTTTGGAGAAGTGCAAGGTGGGGGAGGCGAGACCGGTGTAGCGGGAAAGGGTAAAACGGTACTGAATGAAGAGGCTCCGTAAACCTCCAGGACGTTACCATGAAGGATATGTGGAGGCCAGGGGTGCCGCAGATAGAAGAAAATAATAAAGTTAAAGCCTTCTTCGTTGAAGAGGAATTTTTATGGTACAGAAAAGGAAGTTATACATAATTTGGTAGTTTCCCTCTCAGCCTCGTCTCCTGTGGTTAACTAATCAGTCCTTTTAAATGTGACATGGTAAAAGGCAGCCTAACAGTAGATCCTAGCTGCCAAGATTTAGAAACTCTGTTTTTCTGCCTTATGCACAAAGAGATGGGCTTGTCTCATTTCATTTTCTTTAGCAACTTGCTTCTATAAAGAATTTGAAGCTAGTGAGTTGTTTGGGACAGTCGACTCAGTCATGTATGTCTGCCTGCCTTCACACGTAAATGCTGGTGGAGTTTTGTGCATCACAACAGCCCACCAGAAGTCAGCTGTAGACGATAGCCCATATTATTGTGCTGAATGTGCTTGCATGTTTTCTCAATGGTAGTTTACTGGATCATGTAGGAATTTAAGATTGATGATTAATACTTTTCTAAGGATCTTCTGAATATTTTAAAATGTGAATTCTAAGACTTAGCTTCTTCAACAAATTATTTTGTGGCCCATAAACTGACCTTTATACTCTTTCTGAATTATCACTTAAACTGTCTTACATTGATTCATCTTTACTACTTCTAGGGCAGTTTTGCTTTTAATGTTTATAAAACCCCTGGATAAGCTGGGCGCTGTGGCTTGGGAGGCTAGCAACTTGCAGGATAGCAAGTTGGAGACCAGCCTCAGCAACGTAGCAAGACCCTGTCTCAAAATTTAAAAAAATTAAAAAGGGTGGGGATGTGTTTCAGTGGTTAAGCACTCCTGTGTTAAATCCCTGGTACCAAGAAATAAAAAAAAAAAACACTTGAATAATTATAGTCTAATAGAATGATTTTGCAGCTTTAAAACAACATGTAACTTATAGCAGATCCAGTAGAGCTGATCTTTGGAAAGACATGCCTGAAGTAGTCTCCTTCTCATAAGGTCAGGATTGTGTTACACTTTCCTGACTAAATAACAGCCTACCTCAACTACAGATTGTATCTCCTTAAGTTAATCAGAAGTGATTCAACAGCTTTAGGGAATGTGTTTCCTCTACCTCCCCACCATTAATAATGCCTTAAACATAGGATTTACTTACATATTGTAAAAATTTATAAGTATGTGATTTAAAAAATGTGTTCGTCTACCTTAAGTAACCTGAAAATGCTTTAGTGGGACAAATTAATGATTGAGAAATCTGAAGTGCATTAGAACTAAAATGTATATCACATTTTTAAAATTATTTTTAGACAGTCTAGTTAGTCCTTCAAAATCAGTCGTAACTAGGCAAGATGAAGATGGTGTTTCTGAAATAGGATTGAAAATTGAGGAAAAAGTAACAGAAGAAATCGTTGAAGAACCTCCTAGCAACTTGGACTCATCTGATTTAACAAGAGGTTTGCCTGCTGACTTCTGGATTATTAGTGTGTTACAAAAAGCAAGTTAGCTGATTTAAATACAGATTGTATGATATCTACTATTTTAAACCAGAAAGTGATTTCAGAGATGTTTATAGGAATATCATGAATTTTTAGACAAGTCTTTGGCAGTTTTCTTCAAGAGTAGACCACAGGATTTTCTGTTTTCTAACTTACCAAGTTCCTTTCTCTTTTTTAACAGAATAATTTCATTAAGCCCATTTTTATGTAGTGCTGTCTTGTTTCACATACACAGATCTTTGAACTATGAAAGCCAAAAGTCTTTATTGTTACAAATATGACATGGTTTATGCAGTCATTTCTTGATTATTAATGTCTAACCTACAAAGTTACTTTATTTTTATTTACTTATTTATTTATTTTTGTGTTACTGTGGATTGAATCCAGTGATGTTCTGCCACTGGGTTACATCTCAAACCCTTTTTATTTTGAGTCAGGGTCTCACTAAATTGCCCACACTGGCCTCAACCTTGTGATCCTCCTGCCTCAGCCTCCCAAGTTGCTGGGATTATAGGTGTGCACCACTGTGCCTGGCCTATCGATTGAAACTTTGTTTAATCAAACAAAATTTTTGTCTTGTTTTGACAATTGTATCTCATTAAAAGTCATTTGAATAATACCTCATATAAGAGGTTAACCAGTGTTTATTGCTCTTTGTTTTCACTCACTTTAAAATAAAGTGGAAAATCATCTTTTTAATAAATTTGAACAGGAATGTTTGATAGTGCTGAATTGATTCCAACATTATTGATGCAGTGTGCTCCTGCTTCTTTCCCAATGATTTTTTTTTTTTTTAATTGTTACGGTGCATGCTTTGTGAAGTTCCTGCACTAGCCACTGAACCAGCAGGAAGGTGAATAAGGCATAGCCCCTACCTTATTGCTGATATGTGAGGAAGACAGACAATAACCAAATTATATAAATGAGTCAAGTGTGGTGGCGCATGCTTGTAATCCCACTCCTGGCTAAAGCAAATTGAGGCCAGCCTGGGCCTCAATTAGACTATCAAAATAAAATTTTAAAAAGGGCTGGTGGCACATCTCAGGACTAGAGGCCTGCCAACATGCTTTAGGCTGAGTTCAATCCCTAGTACCACAGGGAAAAATTTTTTTTTAATTGTACAGATGAGCGAACAAATAAACTGAGAGTGAAGCTCATAGAGGAATAGTTGGGAAGGTCAGAATTGTCAAAAATTAACATGACAGTTTACATTGTCTCCTGTCTCTTTGGGAGCTTTATCATTCAGCATATGGAGCTGTATTCTTTGGGATTGCATTCTTTGGGATGCAAATATATTCAGGTCTCTATCCTTAGAAAGAAAAAGCAAACTAAAATTTCATCTATCTCTTTTTTTCTGCCAAAGTTCTCGAAAAAATAATTACACTGACTTTGTTTTTCCTTTCCCCTTCCAATCTCATTTCTACTCCCAAACACCTCACGAAAGCATGTTTGAAGGTCACCAGACATGCTGCATACTAAATCCAGTAGTCTTTTCTTGATCTTTGCCAACTGTTGGTATTGAGCATTTCTCTTTCGTAGACACTTTTTTTGCTTCTCTTGTCGTAAAACTAGAAAACAAATTGTTAAAAAATAATTTTGTAACATGAATTTCTTTTCAGAGAGACACATCTCAATTCAAAGGCAGCTTGGTGAGCTGGAGAAGTTAGCTTTTGTAACTGAAGGGGATTTTGATTCTGCCAATTCATTGAACTCAGATAATCTTGATGCAGGTATGTTGATTGTCAGTGTTTTGGGTTGTGTCCCTACCTCCTTCAGCCCCTACTTACTTTCTCTTAGGTTGTCATCTTTCAGCTAAGGAAAACAGTTTGCTAAGAATAGACTTGTTTAAAGGCTGAGGGTAAAGCTTAGTGGGAGAGCACATGCTTAGCATGGCCCTGGGATCTCCAGCACTGCAACAGAAAGAGAGAATAGACTTGTTTATTCCTATTTAACTAGAAGAGTACTAAAATTTTGAAAATTCTATTCAGGAAATTGGTAGCTTCTATGTGCAAATGTGCTGTGAAATAAATTAATTCATAACTCCTCAAGGAAATTACCAAGGAAAATTACCTCAAGGAAATTACCAAGGAAATTATCTTAGACTTTCAGGGCTGTGTATTCTGTAGGTTAGGAATTACATTGGCTACAAGTTAACAGAGATCCCCAAAACAGCAGTTTAAATAATAAGTAAAAGAAGTCCTAAGACAGGCAGCACAGGGCTAGTTGGAACATTTTACAGTGTTGTCAGTGCCTCACTCCTTTTTCTGCTTGCCTCATGGTTTTTTTGAAGTAGGCAGTGTATATGAAAAAATAAATTGTGCCTTTTTTTTAAATTGGAGAATGAACCTAGGGGTACTTCACCACTGAGCTATATCCCCAACCCTTTTCATTTTTATTTTGAGACAAGTTCTCCCTAAATTTCCCAGGCAACTTCAAACTTGCGATCCCCCTACCACAGCTTTGCTGGGATTATAGGTGTGTACCACTGCACCTGGCTGAATTGTATCTATTCTTGTATTGTGCTATATGTGAAAGATTTGTTAAATTAAAAATTATTAAATGAGTTACTATCTAGTTCTGTATTTTTTATTGCTTTAATCCTGAATTCAAGATTTTTTCTCTTGTACACTATAAAAGTTTTTATTTGAGATACATTGGATTTCTAATTAAGGCTTCTATCCTGATGATCCATAATCTTCTCAGGAATATGTGAATAAAGAAGGATGAACCTATACTTTCAGTAATACAGTGAAATTCAGGATACAGTGGTTCTAACCATGTACCGCCCCGCCCCCCCATAACAATTATATTGGATCTCATCTACTTTTTCACTTCCTTCTTCCATTTTTCAAACTCCTTGTGTTAACTGAGGAAGGTATGAGTGGTGTATATGTGTATCACTTTCTTGATTTCTCTGTTCCTAGGGGCAACAGGGACATCAGCTAGCCACAGAAAGGAGAATTATAGGGCTTAAAAAAAAAATCGCCAGGGATGGTGGTGCTGGCCTGTAATCCCAGCGGCTTGGGAGGCTGAGGCAGGAGGATCATGGGTTCAAAGTCAGCCTCAGCATGGGCAGGGCACTAAGCAACTCAGTGAGACCCTGTCTCTAAATAAAATACAAAATAGGGCTGGGGATGTGGCTCAGTGGCCAAGTGCCCCTGAGTTCAATCCCCGGTTACAAAAAAAATATCAGTGATTGTTTGCGACCATTATTGTGAACTAAGTCCTGAGTCATGAATAATGACTTATCCCTAAAGTTAAGAAGAGACTCAGAATGAGGAGGGGAACGTGGGAAAGTTCTTTTTTGCCTCTTTTGTAGCTTAATCCATGCATTAATAGCTAATTTATTCTGTGCATTATTGGGTCTTGTTACTTTTTCAGAAAACAAACAAGCTTGTCCATTGTGCCCTAAGGAAAAATTCAGAGCTTGTAATAGTCATAAGCTTCGTCGTCATCTTCAGAATTTACACTGGAAAGTCTCAGTTGAATTCGAAGGTTAGTATTTTTGTGCTTGCTAAGTGACATACATGAAATTCATTATTTATTACCAGTCTGAATTTTATCATGAACATGATCAAACATTTTCAGTTCAAAATTATGAAGGATTTACTGCCCCCCCCAATTAATGTGTTTAATAGCTCTATAGGCAATAGATATAATTTTAAATTTTAAAAGATCTCATCTTTTTTCCACCTGATAGCTTAAAAAAACTAGAGTTAAGAGTACTCAGGTTATGCTGGGATATAAGATAAATATTCCAAAGTCATTGCCTTTCTCTACATAAAATTAGGGTGAAAAAAAATTAGAAAAACGTCACCAATTTTTTTTTTTTTTAAAAGAAATTAACCTTTATTTTATTTATTTGGGTTTTTATTGTTGTTGTTTTAATGTGGTGCTGAGGATCAAACCTGGTGCCTCTCACATGCTAGGCAAGCACTCTACCACTGAGCTGAATCCCCAGCTCTTCCACACCAATTATCTAAACAAAAATGATGGCAATTCTACAGAATAAATTTAACAAGAGGACTCATAAGGAAAAGAATAAAGTTGCAGAACAAAACAAGATTTTATCAAGTTAAAAGACTTCCTAGATTCTGAGATAGTGAATTAAGTGAATTATTATGCATTTTGGAAAAATATCTGGCAATATCTTTTAAAATTTAGAATATGCAAGTCAATCTATCAGGCCGTTTTTCTCCTATAAGTGCCGTAGAAGTGACAGAATCAATGAACAAGGATAGATGTATAAGGATAGGTTTATGACAGGGGTATTCCTTGCATTGTGTACTTAGTGACAAAAGCTTACAATTAAAAGGGATGGTTGACTAAATTATGCTGTATTCATACCATGAGATATAGTGGAGCCATTGAAGAGAGTACATTTTATATATATCAGCTAACTTGGAAGTATTTCCACAGACTACTAATGAAAACAAAAATACATAGGGAAGATTTTGTTGGATTCCATTTGAATAAAAGAAGTCCTCCCCGCAAAAGAAAACCCTAAACAACAATTTTTTTTCTGTGTATGTTGTATGTATACATATGTATATGATGTGAGCATAGAAATTGTTAAATATGATTATCTGGAGTTTCAACCAAACTAGATGAAACAACTAGTATGAGTCACCCTGAAAAGAAGCCAGAACTATTTTCTTAGAAGTACTGGTAAAAGGATATCACTAGTTATTTAAGGAAAAGGGATTTAGAGCCTATCCAGAACCATTCTGTCTTTTGTTGTTGTTTTGGTATCAGGGATTAAACTCAGGGCTCTCAATTACTGAGCCACATCCTCAGTAGTATTTTGTAGTTTATTTAGACACAGGGTCTCACTGAGTTGCTTAGCACCTTGCTTTTTCTGAGGCTGACTTGAAACTCACAATCCTCCTTCCTTAGCCTTCAGAGCTGCTAGGATTACAGGTGTGCGCCATTGTGCCTCACCCATTCTGTCTTTTTTAGTTTAACTATATATACGAACATATAGCAAACTATATTGATTTCTTAGCAAAAAGGAAAGTTCTCATTTTAATTAAAAAGATGTCTTTTCATATTCTTTATGTGGGCCATTGTTTAACCTATAGGATTAGTCTCCACCAAGTTATTTTCTTCTCCTGAGTGGCTTATGGCATTTCTTTATTTACTCATGGATGTGAATTTTTTCATGTATATTATTAGGCTGTTGGGTTCTTTCACATGGTAGTGATATGGTAGATGTTGAAGATATGCTAGTTGTTGTCTTAGTGAGCAAGGTTCAAAGAAGTTTACAAATATGTTGAAGGTGGAAACAAGAAGATATGCTAAAGGAATGGATGTGAGATGTGAGAAAAAAGAACCAAGGATTACCTGGGGTTGGGACTTTAGCAGCTAGAAAAATGGAGTTGTCCCTTACCAAGCTACAGACAATTGCATTAGGACCAGACATGGGGAAGAAGGCCAGGACCTCAGACTTAATCGTCTAAAGATCTAGATGTATCTAAATGGAGATGTCAGATATCCTGTAGGCTATGTGAAGCTGGAGTTTCAGGGAGAGGTTGAGGCTCAAAATATATTTTGGGGAGTTGTCAAAATACAGGTGGTATTCAAAGCCATGAAGCAGAATGAGATAATCATAGGTATACATATTAATGGGAAAAGCAAGTTCTGGAACACTTCTCCCTACCCTGTCTCCCTTTTCTGGGCACTTTTCAACATACACAAGTAAGAGAAATAAGTGAATGTAAGCTATAAGAAAAGAGAGCTGACCTATAAGCTTTGAGTTAGGAGAGAATTTAAGTAATTATCATTGATTAAAAAAGTTAGAGTCCTGGTTCAAAAGGAATTGACAGGGACTGGGAATGTAGCTCACTAGTAGAGCACTTGCCTAACCCTGGGTTCATTCTAGCATCACCAAAAAAAAAAAGTAGAATGGATAAATTTAGGCTTTTGAGATGCTGACCAGATCATTCACCATAGATCCATAATCATTGGAAATAGCAATCTGGCTTTCAGGGATGTGTTAGTAAATAGAACTATAATTTGGGATTCCTTCCCATAAGTGAAAGAATTAGAATCATGAAAGACATTAAATTACAAAAAAAAAAAGTCACACAGCTGATCAAGCCTCAGCAGTATCTACATTTTAGAGTAGATATTGTAAAGATCTGTAAAGAAGATTAAGAAGGGTGGGAAAAGAATCAGGATGGTGTCGTATCATAAGTGAAGACGAGTGTATATAATGGCAAATATAGCATGAGACAAAGATGATGAAGCCTAAGAGAAAGTTAAGGCAGCAGGGAATGTATGATTAAACTGAGTTGCAAAGAAACTAAATGACTAATAATCCCAGATAAAATATTCATGACAAGACCAAAATTCAAGTCTGAATCTTGTATATTTTATTGTATCTGTCTATGTATAAACTAAAGCTCACTCAAGTAATTATGACATACAAATACAAAGATAATCCCAATTATTTTTATCATGTAATATTTAATGATAATTTTAATGCTAATTGTTTAACAAACATGATATGATAGCCAGCCATTCTTCATTCTAGGTTACAGGATGTGTATCTGTCACTTACCTTGTCGACCAGTAAAACCAAATGTTATTGGAGAACAGGTAATTGAATGTTACAATTTTTATTTTTGAATTTAATTTTTTAAGAAAGTATAGTTTTTATTTGCTTTAGAACTACATTTGATCCTAACCAAAGGCCAAGAAGTGATTCCTGACTTAACTAAAATGCTCATGTTCAACAATACAGTTTACTTTAATTCTGCATGTGAGTGCTTTCAGATGATCATAAAAAGAAAAATATGGGATTTATTAAAAAAAAAAAAAACTTGCTGTATTGATCTTTTCACTTTATACTTTTTAATTTCAGTTAGGTAAATTACTCTTGGGTTCAAAATGAAAATTAGAACCATTTACCAATTTTGGAGTGGAGAATTTAGAGAGTAATTTTTGTCTTCTAAAATAAATTTTGATCATGGAATAGAAGCTTCAAATTTCTGTGAATTAGTAAATAACTTAGTATGTTTCGATTTTATATTCACTGCCCCCATGTTCTTTGAACTTTTAAGTTTGACAGAATCAAGAAACTTTCTGAAATCTTAAAGTAAGTTTTAATTAAAAAAAGCTAATGAATATTCAGAATTCACCATTCCTAATTATTTTTCTACATTAAAGTGCCCTTAAAGTTATTTACATCTACATGGTGGTAATACTTTATAAAGTTATGATATTGCACATCTCTTCTCAAATTCACATTCAGTGATACCATATTTGTATCCTGAAGTCTGTCAGTTATGATTTGAAATTGACCATGGTACAATATACCATAGAAATTTGCAAATACTTAAGGCATTATTTTCTTGGAGAGCCATTAAACATTTACCAGCACACAACTGCTAGCATTTGTAAGTGCAGCTTATAGAAAATACAATGCAGTTATTTACTGAATGGAATGAATGGGAAAACTAGGAAACTAAATTTGGTAAGGAGCCGGGCACAGTGGAACATGCCTATAACCCCAGCAGCTTGGGAGGCTGAGGCAAGAGGATCTTAGGTTCGAAGCCAGCCTCAGCAACTTAGCAAGACTGTAAGCAACCTAGTGAGACCCTATCTCAAAATAAAGAATAAAAAGGGCTGGGAATGTGGCTCAGTGGTTAAGCACCCCTGGGTTCCATTCCTGGAGCACCCAACATCCCCCCAAAGAAAATGTAAATTTCGTAAGGAAGTTAAGATCCTTTTAACAGTCATATGGCAAAACTACCATTAACTTCTATACCATTTAAACATTTTTTCAACTTTAAACTTCTATTTAATGGTCTTAGTAACTATGTAACTTCTGTTTGATAGATATCCAGTAAAATGGGAGCCCATTATCATTGTATCATTTGTTCAGCAACAATCACCAGAAGGACTGATATGCTAGGACATGTTAGGCGCCATGTGAATAAAGGAGAGACTAAATCCAGGTATATTGCTGGTAAGTTGAGCAACTCATTAACATATTAACAGGTATATCTTTAAATAATGGTCCTATTTTTTTTTTTTTCAGACTTTGGCCGAATAAAATTAATGAATTTAGTGAAATAACTACCAATTCATTCTTCACATTTTGTTTGTTTTCCTTCTGGGAGGTTTCCAGTAACATTCACTATTCTCAACAGATATATTTAACTAATGGTATAAAAAAATGCAAGTGACACTCAAGTAAATGTAGTTATTAATGAAAAATTATAGAATCATGTATCTAATAACAAATTTTACATAAATAACTGTGTTATATTTACATTGGAAAACACTGGGAAAAGGATGCAGCATGAAATAAAACCTTTTCCTAACTGATATCAACTCATTAGTAGCTTGTTAGCCTTTCTCAAGAATTAAATTAAACCCTTCTGGCCTAAAGCTTCCATTGTATGTAGTGATTAACTTCTCTTCTATCCAGTGAGTGTAGTATTTATTATGTACCATTCTTTCAAGAATTGGAAAAAAAAAAAGAGTCACTGAAATAATTTTCTCTGAAACTTAATTTTCTCACAGAACCTCATTTGAGAAAGACTAACATTGTCAGATATGTGACATGCCTCTTCATATGTATTAACGTTAGGAAAGGTCACTGTTGCTCAGCACTATAGGAGAAATAGGGTTAACATTTACTTCATGTTCTGATTGTAATGTTTTCAAGAAGTTCAGACATAAAGGATCTCATTTCCTTTTTCCCCACCTACATATTATATGTCTTATTTCTTGATATTTAAAATATGCACATATGTACACATCAGTATTTCATTTAAGTTTATAGCTGAAGGATTCTAATATATGTTACATGTAAAATCATTTTTTCAGGGCTGGGGGTATAGCTCAGTTGGTAGAGTGCTTGCCTTGCAAGCACAAGGCCCTGGGTTCAATCCCCAGCACTGCCCAAAAAAAAAAAAAAAATCATTTTTTCATTACTTGGTAGCCATTTAAATGTCATTTGTGATTTAGAATTATAATATGAGGAAGTATCTGAAGTCCAGCATGATCAGGAAACAGTTTTTGTTTTTGTTTTTTGGTACCAGGGATTGAACTCAGAGGTACTTAACCACTGAGCCACATCCCCCGCTCTTTTTTGTAATTAATTTAGAGACAAGGTTTTACTGAGTTGCTTAGGGCCTCACTAAATTGCTAAGCCTTGCTTTGAACTCTGAATCCTCCTGCCTGATCCTCCGAGTCACTGGGATTACAGGCTTGCAGCACCACCACACCTGGCTCTTAGAAAACATAGTGATTCTTATTCAGCTATGCTGGCTCGTGGAATGCAACCCTACAGAAGTGCTCATACTCATTTTCTAACAACTACACCACCATAAAATATATTTAACAGCCAATGTATACAATGTAGTGTTTAATGAATCATAAAGGTATTTTAGGATTTTGTGCTATCTTAGAGTGATTGTTCTTAGATATCACAATACAGATATGTAGGTATGCTAGGCAGTCAAGATTTTGGGCTGGGATTGTAGCTCAGTGGTAGAGCACTTTCCTAGCATGGGTGAGGCACTAGGTTTGATTCTCAGCACCAAATATAAATAAAATAAAGGTCCATTGACAACTAAAAAAACATTTAAAAAAAAAAAAGATTTTAAGTGAATACACTTTCATTCATCAGATACTTACCTGGGTGCAACATTTTCTTGGAGACAATGATGAATAAATCAGTGTTTTTGGTTTTACTATCTACCCAACTATTTGCATTAACACAAAACAATAGTTATTTTTCAAGTATATTTCAGATGTTTAGAAAAACTTTGTATTTCCCTGAAATCTTTTCTTTCTGTCTTAGCTTCTGCTAAACCGTCTACTGAAATTTTGAAAGAAGCAGACACAGATGTACAAGTTTGTCCTAACTATTCTATACCTCAGAAAACAGATTCCTATTTTAATCCCAAAATGAAACTAAATAGGTAAGATAAATTTTTTAAAAAAGGGTTATGGGATATTTCAAATCATTACAGATGTGCCTTTTCTCAACCTCTATGTTCTAATGTATTAAGCTTTAGATAAAGAATGAAAATAATCTATTTTAACATTTTTTCAAAATGATTATTTATTTTTCTACCAAACCAGTTTTTTTGTTTGTTTAACTTTGTGTGTGTGTACATGTGTGTTTGTTGTTTTTTGTCAGAAAGTAAAATTGGCTTAGTTTAATATAATTAATGAATAGACTTGTGCTTCTGTGGGCAAGTTTTATTAATAAGTAAATGAAGAAAGGTTTATTAAATAGAACCCAGTTAAATTCATAATTTAATTTCATAAGTTTTTAGATCTTATACTATTAAATTGGGGAAATATTTTATTGGGTCTCTTTTCAAAAGAGTTTGTACAATAACTAGGGACCTCCCCATTCTCACTTCTCTTAAACGAAAAAAATCTACAGTGATGAAGCCATAGTCTCATAAAATTACCTTTATGTTACTTCCTTCTAGACAGCTGATATTCTGTACATTGGCTGCTTTGGCTGAGGAACGAAAACCTTTGGAATGTCTAGATGCCTTTGGAGCCACTGGTAAGGAAGGAAGCTTTTTTGGAATCCTATTTTGTTTATCAGATTTGTACAGGGTCTTTTTTTAGAAAATGTATATGACTGTCATATCTAGCAAAATGTTTTGATGTTAAAAAAGATCTGAGGGAAAAAATTTCTTTATTATGAAAATTTTTAAATATATATAAAAGCAAAGAGTGTAATTAACAATTCCCATGAATCTATTACTCACTTCAGAAATAATCACTTCATACTCAGTCTTGTTTTGTCTGTGTCCCCATACCTCATGTCTCAGTTGCTCAGTCCCCATTAATATGAAACATATTGTGGGTGTATCATTTCACATACACATTTCAGTTGGATATCTGAAAGATAAGGACTTTTAAAAAATAAAACTATGATGCCATTATCACACCTAAAAAATTAAGAATACTTAAGTATCACCAGTTGTTCATGTATGTCCAGTTGTATTTTTAAAAATTCAAATCAGAATCCAAAGACTATATATTTTAATTGTTTGATATATTCAACTCTTATTATAAAAGTATGTGTGTGTGTGTTAATTATATAAATATCTAACTCTCTTACTAGAGAGAGAGAGAATGTGTTAATTATTTGTTGATATAACAGGTCTTTTGACCTACAGAGTTTCTGACCATCTAGATTTTTGCTGATTGTATTGCCATGGTTCATATAACATTTTCCTCTTTCTTGTATTTTTGTAAATTGGTGATTTGGAGGGATTCAATTACAATTTTTTTTTTTCAAGAATGTTTATTTACTATAATCAGGAAGCAACTGCTGACTCTTTTTTTGTGTTGTGATAACCATTGCCTAGCCTTCAATTTTGAAGGTTAAGACCATTCTTCCTCCCAAGAGGTTTTTAACAATAGAGAAAAGATAATGGAAACAGTAGATGGTTAAAAGCCACTTGTATTCAGTCCAAGTCTTTTTTCATAAAGATTATAGGATTATGCTCTTAGCACGCATGAGGAATCTGCTTCCTAAGTTCCTCTCCTTGGTGAAAAACAGTGGTTAAAAGCATGGATTGTGGAGCCAGCAGTTTGCTGGGTTCAAGTCCCAGCTTCATTACATGCTATTTGTATGACCACAGTAAATGTACTGCTTATGTGTAAAAGTAGAGGGCCAGGGCTAGGGATGTAGCTCAGTTGGTAGAGTGCTTGCCTCACAAGCATAAGGCCTTGGGTTCAATCCTCAACACCGCCAAAAAAAAAAAAAAATGTGGAGTGCTGGGGGAGACGCCACCAGTACTAACCTTCTAACAGTGAAGATTTAAGTAAATTAATATAAAATCAGTAGAACAATACCTGTTAAGTAGAAAATGCTATAAAAGTGTGGAGTATCGTTTTTATTTTATTGTTACTACTGCTACTACTAACATCATCATTTATCATGTCTCAGGGCAAATAGGGTGAAAGCGATGAACTGACACTTCTGAAGCACTTAACTGTAAAATTTGAACAATTTTTTGTTCCTCTTTTCCCCTCCACTCTCCCCAGATCAGCTCATCCCCCAAATCTCTTGATTTTTCTTTGGTACTATAACCCACTCCTTTTCCAAGTGTATTTTAGTTCTCTTTAATTGGTACCCTGGCTCCTAGTCTGTCTCTTCCCTCCAATTTGTCTTCTATACTTCTGCCAAACAGCCATTCCTCTGAAGAACTACATTGATAATGTTAACTTCTCAATCAAAAAAGCCATTCATCTTTACTGCCTAGAGTTCATACTTCTCAGAGAGCAATTTAATATCCTTTATAATCTGATCCCAACCTGCTATTCCAAATCTATGTCCCAGTGTTCTTCCTTATAAATCCTTTTTCTTTACTCTTATTTTTAATCTGAAATCATTAAAGCTGATGTCTAAGAAAGATTTTTCTCAGCCTTTTCTTTTTAATGTGCCTTTGTAACCTTATATCCAGGTTTGTAGCTGTCATCTGCATATTTGCCATGTTAATAAGGACATTAGAACTTATCCTACAAACTTTCTGTGAGAATATGAAGAAAATACATGTAAAGACCTTAATACACAGTAGAGAAGAACTTTTTCTA
The DNA here is from genome assembly GCA_020662805.1 of Glaucomys volans. Taxonomy (NCBI): domain Eukaryota; kingdom Metazoa; phylum Chordata; class Mammalia; order Rodentia; family Sciuridae; genus Glaucomys; species Glaucomys volans. The sequence continues at coordinate 873,492 of JAJEJO010000737.1, read as the reverse complement.
TTTATGAGACATGTGCATGGAGAAGGTGGTCACTATTTCTAATACATAAAGGGTGTTTTAATCTGTATTGGTTGTGTTTATGTCCGTTATTTATGACTAATTCTATTGGTATGGAAAGCCTATGAGGAAGGACATTCTTGATCTGAATTCTTAATCATTTGCCTATGTATATAAAGTTCTTTTGAACTCACAGTGGTGATTTTGTGCAATATTTGAAAAATGCTGTTCTAGAAAAGTTATTTTTCATATTTTGGCACGTGAGGATAAACTTTAGTGGGACTTCATCCTGCCATTCTCCCTTCCACAACCCCATGGTTATCCACACTATATATTGAGTTTCTCTTTTTAAAAATTTTGTTTGAAACACTATTCCATTGTAAGAAAAGAGAAAACCAGTGATGGGTTAACAACCTTATTCCATAAAATTTTTCAAAAGTACATAGAGAATTTATTTGAATAAGGCTCATAAAAAGTATTATAGGAAGTATTAAAAATTTATTAGGCAAAATTTGCGTTAACTTCTTCAGAAACTTTTTTTGGGGTTGAGGGTACTGGAGATTGAACCCCATGGTCACTCAACCACTGAACCACATCTCCAGCCCTTTTTATATTTTATTTAGAGACAGTGTCTCACCAAGTTGCTTAGAGCCTTGCTAAATTGCTGAGACTGGCCTTGAACTAGTGATCCTCCAACCTCAACCTCCTGAGCCACTGGGATTTACAGGCATGTGCCACCCGGCAAGAAACTTTTTCAAGAAAGTATAATAAGAATTGTTCATGAAAGTATTAAGATTTTGAAAGAATATGAGTTATCTATAAAAGCACATTCTTTTTTATACTGTTTTTATTCTTTAATTATTACAATTGAAAAACCAGTTTTCTTCCCCATTTTTCCTAAGGAATAATGGGATTACAATGGGCAAAGCACCTTGGAAATGCAGTCAAAGTTACAATTAATGACTTGAATGAAAACTCTGTGACATTGATTCAGGAAAACTGTCATTTAAACAAATTGAAAGTGGTGGTGGACAATAAGGAAAAGAAAGAGGGTGATGATATTCTTGAAGAAGGAGAAGAAAATCTTGGTAATATTAAGGTGACCAAAATGGATGCTAATGTACTGATGCATTTGAGATCTTTTGATTTCATGTAAGTGAAAAAGATTTGCTATGTTACTTGTTAAACTGACCTGGACATTTGGGATGGGTGGGGGGAATTGTTAAAAATTAAGATAATTCATTGTTGTTGTTTATTTAACTTAATACAGCGTTTTACATTGACCTAAAGTATTTGCTAAGAAAATTTGCTGGCATTTGAAATAAAATGTCTGGGATGAACTTTCCCTTTTTTAGCCTGATTTATGTTTTATATGTCTGATGTATGATATAACTGTTTTATTACTTATTTTAAAAACAGAATTATGTATTTGAAATAGATTGTAAAGTACTTTTGAATCTTATTCAAATCTTATTAGAAATAATTACAGTGGTATGATTTTGGTTACTAATATGAGTTTAAATATGTCTATATTCTTTCTGATTTTAGACACCTAGACCCTTTTGGAACATCAGTAAACTATCTAGATTCTGCATTCAGAAATATAAGAAACCTTGGCATAGTATCAGTGACTTCTACAGATATCAGTTCCTTGTATGCCAAGGCACAACACGTTGCCCGGCGTCACTATGGATGTAACATTGTTCGAACTGAGTATTACAAGGAATTAGCAGCCAGAATTGTCGTAGCTGCAGTAGCGAGGTACCAGATTGCCAGTCGTGTACCTAGTGTGTGTTGGTAATGATTGAAAGAGAGAATACTACAAATGAATGCTTATGTCATGTTTTTGTTTTTGTTTTGGTACCAGGGATTGAACCCAGGGGTACTTACCCACTGAGCCACATCCCCAGCTCTTTTTATGTTTTATTTTGAGTCAGGGTTCCATTAAGGCGCTCAGGGCCTTGCTAAGATGCTGAGGCTGATCCTGAACTCAGGGTTCTCCTGCCTCAGCCTCCCAAGTCGCTGGGTTACAGGCATTATTTTTCAAAATATACATGAAATACAGATCCTGTGTCCCATATCTCTAATCTTGATTTGCTTTGTTGTGTTTTTAATCTCATGTTCTGTCAAATCTTATTTTAAAGTTTATACTCTCCAACATGAATGTTATTAAAATAATTAAAGTAGTAAGAAAGAAAAGATATAAGTGAAAATTAATTTCAGATATGTTTATCTGACTAATGTAGGGTAGACAGAATGTAATATGAAAGGAAAAACAAAAACTTTTTAGATTTAGAAAGGATCATTTGTTTTATATCCATTTCATCTTTATATAGTTTGAATAAAATGATGGCTTATAAACTTTATTCTACAAAATGAGAAGTTGTTTCTCATCAGAAACAACAGTTGAAAAGGGGAAGACTTTTTGAGCACCTATTATTTATAGAGTATTATGCTAGAAGAACAAGAATGTAATTGGACATTAGGAGTATAGATAATAAATGATCAGCCAGCTCATTTACTAGCCCAAACACAAGTTCTACAGAATTTAGATGGAAATTCCTACCTCAATTTAAACACAGACTAATAGACCTTTGGGGTTATTCTTAATTAACTCAAAATTCCCATGCACATTTTGTACTGCCTATGACTTACTGCACGTACTTAAAAATGTTTATAACAAATTCAGAAATGGTGTATCTAGTAGAACTTAATATAAAAATCTGTAAATAATGGGAAAAAGCACTTTGATTATTCATTGTTCACTGAATATTCAGCAGTTAGCATACTTTTATGCCTATAATCAGTACTCAGTAAATATATATTGTTTGGAAAAAGCTTTTATAGGAAAAAAATAGAAAGGGAAAAAGCTGATGTTGAGGATGAGAAACAAAGTGACTCTGAAAACCAGAGCATATAGTCCTACTAAGAGGATATCATAAGGGAAAATGTCTGGAGACCAAAGACCCTGCCGGTCATCTTTATCCATGTATTTCTTTTTTCTTTTTCTTTTTTCTTTTTAATTTTTTGTTTTAAATGGACACAATGCCTTTATTTTGTTTATCCATTTTTAATGTGGTGCTAAGGATTAAACCCAGTGCCTCATACATGCTAGACAAGTGCTCTACCACTGAGCCACAACCCAGCCCCTATCCGTGTATTTCTGTTTGTGTAAAGTTATAGTAATGATCTTTTAAAAGCATTGCTACTAGAAATTGAATTTTCCTTTATTTCCCATAACCACCCATAGTTTACTATTCACATTAGTATTGTCGATATAATGCCAAATAAAAGAAAATAATAATCCCCCAAAATAACTTCAAAAAATTTCTAATAGAGCTGCAGCCCGATGCAACAAAGGCATAGAAGTACTATTTGCAGTGGCTCTGGAGCATTTTGTTTTGGTGGTTGTGAGAGTTTTGAGGGGGCCTACCTCAGCAGATGAAACAGCCAAGAAGATTCAGTACCTAATCCATTGTCAGTGGTGTGAAGAAAGAATTTTTCAGAAGGATGGTAATATGGTAGAAGGTAAGTTCAAGTTCATCTCAGCAGTATATTGTTTAATTTATAATCTGTAAGCCTCCAAAGAAAAGCTTTTATTACATCCCTAATTATACATATTGTTGTCCTTTGATTTTAAAGATTACAGTGCTAACTTTGTTATTTACTATACTGGATTTACTTTGATCAACAGACAAGACGTTCGAGTGAGTTTATTAAAGTTATTTTCTCATGCTGTACAATTTTTGCTCTATAGCCCTGCCCTCTATTGAAACATCTAGAAATAACTTAGTTTCCACTGTCAACTAATTTTAGGAACATAAATCAGATTACCTTTGTCTAGGCTGTTACAAACCATTAATTATATAAAAATAATTATCATGTTTCTGGCTGAGTATAAAAGCTACAAGTTTAAAAGTTCATTCAATAAACATTTATTGAGTTTCTACTATATGCCAGGCCTGAGGATACAAGAGAAGAGTTTGCTAAAGTGTGGCTTATACCCTCAGAGCTGTTTTTCTCTTTGCTTTTCTAGACATAGAAATAGTAGTTTTATGATTATTTTTGGTAAAGTTCTTGGTTTGTTTAGTTCTATTTGCTTGTGTTTTGGAATACTGGGGATTCAAGCCATGGCTTTATGCATACTAGGCAAACATTCTACCACTAAGCTTCACCTCCAGCCCTTTTTATTTTATTTTGAGACGGGGTCTTGCTAAGTTGCCTCGGCTGGCCTCGAGAAGTTTTTGGTATTTTTTAATATGCATTTTTAAGAACTCCTCATTTTTTTAGATTTTAGCCCTTGTTATATGAGTCAAAAATATTTTTTTCTCATTTCATCACTTGGGTTTGCATCTTGTTTGTTTATTGCAGGAGTTTTTTGTTGTTGCTGTTGTAAAGTTAGTCATACTTTAATGTATTCTGGATTTTTGTCTGTCATTAGATCTTTCCTATTCCTAAGTGGTTCAAGGTAGGTTATATTTTATTACATAAACAGCCCACTTCTTCTCTAATTTGAGAATATCTTCATTATCTTACACTAACATCCACATGTATTTGTGTTTGTTCCTGGATTTTCTACTTTGTTTCAGTGATTGGATACCTATTCACATACCTCTACCACAGTGTTTATTGTTTTTTAGGGTTTTTTGGGGACAGAGTCTCACTGTGTTGCCCAGCCTGGTCTTAAACTCCTGCGCTGAAGTGATCCTCCTACTTCAGCCTCCTGAGTAGCTGGGACTACAGGCACACACCAGTACCAATGGCTGCCATACCATTTTGGTTATAGAGGATTTTTAGCATTATTTATGTCTGTTACAGCAATGCTTCCTCAAAATTGTTTGTTTTCTGATATTGGATATATCTCTCTCTCTCCCTCCCCCCTCCCCTTTTTTTATTAAGGAAAAATAATCCAGCTGGGAGTGGTAGCACATACCAATAATTTCAGTGACTAGAGAGGCTGAGACAGGAGGATCACAGGTTGAAGACCAGCCCTGACTGGAAATAAAAAATACAGAGGGCTGGAAATGTATCTCAGAGGTTGAGCACTCCTGGGTTCAGTCCTTAGCACCACACACACACACACACACACACACACACAAAAGTAGATATCCCATATTTTTTTAAATCACATTAATTAGGGAAAATGGATACTGTGATTTTAAAATTTCCTCCAAGCATACTTTTCATTTGTTCAAGTACCATCTGTATGATGGTGGTAACAGAGGACATCCTGTCACATTCCTTTTGTTTGTTTGTTTGGAAACGGGGATTAAACTCAGGGGAGCCACATCCCCAGCCCTGTTTTGTATTTTATTTAGAGACAGGGTCCCTCTGAATTGCTTAGGCCCTCACTAAATTGCTGAGGCTGGCTTTGAACTCGCAGTCCTCCTGCCTCAGCCTCTGAGTTGCAGGGATTACAGGATGCGCCACCATGCCCGCTCTTTAGTATATTTTTAAAAAGATGTAACAAGTATGTATTATGCCATTTAATTGCACTGAATAACAGTAGTACTGTAAGAAGTTATGAACCTGTGTTTCTACCACAAGGATTATGTCTGGTTCTGGATATATCTAGGATTGACTGACTGAATCAGGCCATTCCAGAAAGTGAATGATTAACCCAGGAATGATTTGTAGTTAGGGGAGGTTAATTAGAGAGTTTCCCATTCATTTATTTGGGGGGAGGCAGGGGACAGGACTAGGGATTGAACCCAGGGACTTTCTACCACAAAGCTACAAACTCCAGCACTTTTTATTTTATTTTTTTACTAGTGTCTCACTAAGCAGTGGTTGAGGCTAGCCTCAAACTTGCCATTTTCCTACCTCAGCCTCCTGAGTCACTGGTATTATAGGTGTACACCACCACACATAGAAGAGAGTTTCCAGTTAAAAGTGACTGTTTTGCATCTTTTCTCTCTCCCCATCTCCCTCCCTCCTACTTCTTCCCTCTCTCCTCTTTCTTTTCTCTCCCCCACCTCCCTCCCTCTCTCCCTCCCTAAAAAGAAACAAAACACAATGAAATGACTATTCTGATGGCTAGGGATGTAGCTCAGTGGTAGACCACTTGCCTGTCACACAGGAGGCCCTGAGTTCAACCCCCAGCACTGCCCCCCACAAAAAGTTAAAAATATAACTCTGGGCATTAAGAGAATTTTAAAATCCACTAGTAGAATATTTTCCCATTTTGGAAACTTAAGAGTAATGCTGATACCACTTCAGTTTTCCTTATCAGCCTCTAATTGTTGTTTGAACTGAATTAGATTCTTCTAGCTTACATTTTGGGGACTGGATATGTGTGATGCCTGAGTTATAGAGTAACTCATTCTCTTCCCAGTCAGACTTAGGAGAAATGCCTATATTTTGATTGTGATATTGGCTTGTGGGTATATGCATTTGTCAGAACTCATCTACCTTTCACATAAAATGAGTATAATTTTATAGTACAAATCATACCCCAATAATATGAAAAACCTTGTGGAATTGAAGACTTTCTCCTTCTTAACACTATTTCATAAAGTATAATAACTAAAAGCTTCTATCAGTTATGCCTCTATTAAACCACTTGACTTGGATTTCCACAACCTCTTAGGCTTTAACCCTCTTAAATCTGTAGGATTGCAATTTTAACAGTACCTTCAGAGAGGTGTAAGGATTAAGATTTTTAAATACATAAAAAAATAACTAGCCTGGCACATAGTAGATCCTCAGTATATAGTAACTATAAATTATTATTAATGTAACAGTTACTACTATTTGCATTAGTCATTTCTCCTTTAATTTCTCTCTCTCTCTCTCTCTCTCTCTCTCTCTCTCTCTCTCTCTCTCTTTTTTTTTTTTTTAATAGAAAACCCATATAGACAGCTGCCCTGTAACTGTCATGGAAGCATGCCTGGAAAGACAGCAATAGAACTTGGACCTCTGTGGTATGCCTGCCTAAGCTTCACATATTCAGAATTGGTTTATGTACTGATTGATTGTGAACTTTTGATCATGTAGTAAAAGGCAAACAAATTTAGATTCAATTTTTAAGTCTAGGCAAATAATCAGGACTCCTCTCTCCCTATGAACCATGACTTCTCTCACCTCTGAACTTAAGGTTCTTTTTTTTCTACTGTTCTCCTTAGTTTGTGACAACATTAAAAAGGTTAAGATGATCTACAAACTAGATAATTCATTTCTGAATAGTAAAAAGGAAGCTTTTTAAAAGTATATAGAACTAGGGCATGATTGTAAAATGATCATGATCATTTTTTACAGAAGAATCAACTAATTTAAAAGTCTTAGAGGAATTAGTTTTTAGTGAGAAAACTGTAAAATGTCTGCCTTTGTCTTAGGTCAAACTGTTTGAGTGGGTTATAGCTGCAGATATTTAATGTATTTGTGTCTTTTTATCATTGGTAACAGGTTACTGTGTTTTTAAAGCCTTTAATTGCATTTAATCAGAATCCATATCATAAGCTTTTTTGTTACTAGAGATTTTTATAGAAATAGGAAATTGCTAACAACATTCTGACATGAACTATTGCATATTCCTTGTTATTTTATAAGATCAAGGCTTAGCCATCTTAAACCTAAAAAATTGACACAAGTGGTAAATAGGTTTGTGATGATACCTGTTATTTTCATCCCTTGTAAATACACACATACATACATACATAGTCAGCATTACCTTGCAGTTCCCACTTACCTCTGTCATCTGCATCTTCGTGATTTTACTCACTGATCTCAGGACTGGAGAAATTAAGAATAGTAGATAGCTTGATCCAGAAGAAGATCTTCTAGCCCAGCTCCTTCATTTTATAGTTAGGAAATTATGGCACAGTGTTTTTAGTGCTGCTAAAATTCTCCCCAAAACATAGTTATTTGCACAATCAGGGCCAGAAGTTTAGGTGTTCTGACTCCTGAGAATGAGTTCTAACACATGCCTTACAATTTTCTCACTCAAAGCTGTTGTTTCTGCCTTACTCTCATCCAGAATACCTCCCTTCCCTTTCCCACCCCATTCAAACCTTTTGAAGTCTCGCCTTAGTGCTTTGATCCAAAATAATCTCTAAATTCCTTTTTATCTACCTTACATTGATCATCCATTTGACACTTTAAAATCATATATCCTTTCATATATAATAATAATGGCTACATTGAGGATATTCTTTATAGAAGGCATTGTACATATGCCACCTTATTTAATTCCCATAACAAGTTTATAAGAACATTTATTTTCCATTTCATGATAAAGAACACAAGACTCAAAAGCAGTATTGAATACTAGTAAAGTGCTGAAGCCAGGACTGGAAACCAGGTTTATCTGACTTGGAATTTCATATTTTGTCAATTACACCTGTGATTCTCAAATGCGAAGCATACCACATTCACTCCTGGGCCATTCTTTTAACCACATCACCACCAACACCACATATAATTCTTATGTTTTTCCACCTACCACCATATACAAACAAGAATAAGATTTACTCACTAGAATGTGCATTGTAAATAGCTCTGCAATATATTATGTTTCTGTCCAGAATTTGTCTAGATTTATAGGCTTTTATAGGGTCAGCATTGTATTCTAGTATATTCTCTACACATACCCATATATTATAGTATCATACAACTAATGAGAATTTAGCAAATTCTTGTTGATTTAATGTGAATGCAGTTTCCTTGGCTGATCCTACTAGTTTAGAGAACTGACTTGGTAACAGCATTGGGAAAATAAAAAATAAACAATATTAAAAATCAAAAATTTTTTTTGAATTCCTATTTTTTGTATATTATAGTTGTAGTTAAATTATGGAGACTTATTTTTTGAAAGAAAGTAAACATTTTTCAAACCCTTTTTTTTTTTAGGTCAAGTTCCCTTTTCAATACTGGATTCCTCAAAAGGATGTTATTTGAATCTGTTCACCATGGTTTGGATGATATTCAGACCCTAATAAAGACATTAATCTTTGAATCAGAATGTACTCCTCAAAGTCAATTTTCAGTTCATGCATCTTCAAATCCTAACAAGCAAGGTGAATAACTGAACACTAGCTTACTAGCTTATAAATCGGTTATCAAAAATACTGGTATTATTTTTATCTTTGATATTGTAACCAAAAGCAATATAATAGTGTGCTATAAACAAATCTCTGAGCCGGGTGTGGTGGCGCACGCCTGTAATCCAAGCGACTTGGGAGGCTGAGTCAGGAGGATCGCGAGTTCAAAGCCAGCCTCAGCAACTTAGCAAGGGCCTAAGCAACTCAGTGAGACCCTGTCTCTAAATAAAATACAAAATAGGGCTCGGGATGTGGCTCAGTGTCCGAGTGTCCCTGAGTTCAATCCCTGGTTCCAAAAAAATAAAATAAAAAAATTTAAAAAAAAAAATCTCTGAATCTAAACATAATTTATTACCTACCATTTCTTTTTCTTCTGAGGTGCTGGGAGCAAACCCAGAACCCCACACATGCTAGGCAGGTGCTTTACTACTAAGCCAATATCCCTACCCCCAGTTTTCTTTAAAGTACATCATTTTCTTCAGGTTTATTCTTAGGGGCCTGAAATGAATGATTTTATTAAGATAATCTCCCTTTTTTATTTTTAATTTTATTAGATTAAAAGAACTAAGAAACCTTAGATATAGAGTACATTACCCTGTATGTACTTCCTAAAAGAGAACATTTAGGTAATTCTAGGAATGGTATGGCCAAAAATGTTGGTACAGTCCATTGAGACACAGAAGGTACTTATCACTCAGTAAAGTTACCTTTTTTCTTCTCACTATAAATAGACTTTTGTGGTCATAGCTGGTTGTTGATATTAGAGTAGGCCTACTAAATATCCTAGTGTCCTTATAAGCCATGAAAAGAACATATGTAATATCTGTTATTCTATAACATATAAAATAAGTAATTCTTACAGCCTATTTCGGTCACAGAGTCTCCTGTATAATCATAAAACCATTGTAGATAATCAAGTGTGGTGACATATACCTATAATCCCAGCAGCTCTGGAGACTAAGACAGGAGGATCACAAGTTCAAGGTCAGCCTCAGCAACTTAGGAAGACCCTAAGCAACCTAGTGAAACCCTGTCTTAAAAAATAAAATATGCTGGGGGTATAGCTCAGTAGTGAAGCACCCGTGTTCAATCTCCAGTATCTAAAAATAAAAGGGCTAGAATGTAAAGGTAGAGTGCTTGCCAAGCATACACAAACTCCTAGGTTCAATCCCCAGCACCACACACACACACAAACAGGATGCAATTTTGTAAATTTTTATTTAAACTTTGAATTATTGTTTAATGTCATCTGTAAAATACTGTTTTCTCATTTGTTTTTATTTTAGAAGAAAATGGTGTATTTATTAAAACTACAGATGATACAACAACAGATTACATTGCACAAGGTATGTATGTAAGTACACATGTATATTATCCATGCAGAAAGGAATACAGCAGAGAGTTGGAAAGAGAAGAGATTGTGTTAGTAGCTGGGGGCAGTGGCACATACCTGTCCCAGCAACTGTGGAGGTTGAGGCAAGACCATTGTGAATTTGAAGCTAGGCTGGACAATTTAGCAAGACCCTGTCTCAAAATAGAAAAGGGTTGGGAATGTAGCCCAGTAAGGATACAGAGCGCCCCTGGGTTCAATTCTTAGTACTGGGGGAAAAAAGTTTTTCACCATATTATGCTGACAACAAAACTATAGTAAAATCTTTTTTAATCAGCATTCACACAATTGCAAATTTCAATTTTCAAAAAAAAAAATTGGATAGGTTGAAGTGGTGTGTCAGAGGACTTATGCTTTTACATAATTATAAAAGTATTTGACTTAAAATTTTTTTAAGTTTTATTTAAATAGGTATTTTCTTCACATCTTTAATATGTGGTGATCCCTTCAGGAAAACTATATATAATCAAATTACTATGATAAAGTTGTAGCATTAAGATTAAATTTTATTCTAATATTTTAAAAATTGCCCATGAATATATGATTTATGATAATTACATTTGATTAACCAGAAGACCCTATTCTCCATCCATTAGCATTTATTATATGGCCTTACTCTTATTTTGGGATGTATGTATACTTTAAAATGTAGTTGTATAGAGTCTCATTATACAACTATAAGTTGTTTAGGTTCTAGGTTACTGAAGCTGACCTTGAACTTGCCTCAGCCTCACAAGATGCTGAATTACAGATGTATGCCACTGCAGCAGCAGAAAGGAAGTTCTAACTCAGCAAACAATCAAGTGTTAAAGTTACATGAGTAAGGGACAATTAAAATATCTAGAATAAATTATCTCATTTTAAGAATTAAAATTGGAGAGGTTGCACTGGGGATATAGCTCAGTTTGTAGAGTGCTTCCCTCACATGTACAGGCCCTGGGTTCAATTCCCAGCACCGCAAAAAAAAAAAAAAAATTGGATAGGTTGAAGTGGTGTGTCAGAGGACTTATGCTTTTATATAATTATAAAAGTATTTGACTTAAAAGTATTTGACTTTAAGTTTTATTTAAATGTTGATGTACCTTTATTTTATTCATTTTTTTTATATCTGGTGCTGAGAACCAAACCCACTGCCTCACACATGCTAGGCAAGCGCTCTACCACTGAGCCACAACCCCAGCTCCTTGACTTACAATTTTTAAGAGACTGCTAAGTTTTTGTGTGTGTTTCAGGAAAGAGAAGAAGTAATGAGATGATCACAACCTTAGCCAAGAAGCAGAAGACCGATGTTAGTACTGAACATCCTCCCTTTTATTATAATATCCACAGACACAGCATTAAAGGAATGAACATGCCAAAGTAAGATAGCCAGTGAATGGCAAAGTGTGTATATCATATTTTAATAACATTGCAATTTAAATAAAAATACAAGAACCTAATTATCTTTTTTCCTTTCCTTATTGCAGGTTAAAAAAGTTTTTGTGCTATCTTTCTCAAGCAGGCTTTCGAGTAAGCCGAACTCACTTTGACCCAATGGGTGTTCGTACAGATGCACCTCTGATGCAGTTTAAATCTATTCTTTTAAAGTATAGCACCCCCACTTACACTGGAGGACAGTCAGAAGGCAATGTCCAATCAGTATCTGAAGATACAGTAGCTGATAGGGTTGAAATGTCAGTGAATGACAAAGCAGAAGCAAGTGGCTGCAGAAGATGGTAGAGGTAGAGTTTATTCTCAGGTATAGGTGATCTAACAGTTCTCTATACCAACTCTAGTTTTTTTCTATTCTTTCAATTCAGTGGTGTAAAAATTAAAAACAGTGCTGCTTTCATTCAGAAAATTAGCAGTTTCTAACTTAGCTGGTTTGGGAGCCTTGCTTTTCAAGTTTTTCTTATTTAAAAAAAAAAATTTTAATGGAAACATTTTATATAAAGCCAAGTTTCTGACTGAGGGGTCACCCTACTGTTTAATAATTTAGAAAAGTTTACATACCTAGTATTTGGAATTTATGTACATTGTGGAACAGTGTGGAAGCTATCCTTTACTTTTTTTCTTTTTTTTTTTTTTTTTTCAGTGCTGGGGCTCAAACCTAGGGCCCCAAACAAACACTCTACTAATGAGCAACACCACAGCTCCTTCTTTTTTCTTTTTTTTCCCAGAAACAGGGTCTTAATATGTTGCCCAGGCTGGCTATGGATCTTTGGGCTCAAGTGATCAGTCTCCTGAGTAGCTGGGACTACAGATGGGTACCACCATGCTTGGCTTATCCTTTACTATTCTTAATCACCTGTCTACTTAAACTGATTCATCATGTTTGCTTTTCTACACATAGTATACAAAATGAAGCTGAAGCTTTTTACATATTAAGACAATCCTAAATAAAATAGGAGGCACTCATGTATTTCATGAATTCAAAACTAAAATATTTTTTGATTAAGAAATCATACTTCTGTACACGCTGATCTTTTAATTTATTACTAGCTTTGAAGAAATTAAATACTTGTCAGAGAAAGAAATACTTTTTTTTTTACAAGATATAATTTAGATAACTTCAGAGAAAGATTTTTGTCAGTTGAGACCATTCTAACATAATATTTTTTCATAAGTACCAAAATCTTAATGAGGATATTTTGTTATAAATTAAACAGATTGGGTGATCTCAAATGCCTCGGTCAATGCACGTATACTATTCATTCACTTAGTTGTTCTGAGTTGTACTACCAGTCAGGAGTAAAACTTTTTTTTAATTTTAATTAATTAAAAATTAATTTTTAATTTTTTTTCAAGGGCACATTTATGTGTTATTTTTTGTAAAAGTAGCCCAGACTAACATAACTATAAAAATTAGTTGGAAAAAATATTTGTTTCCATCAATATGCTTAATTTGAATATGAGATTTGAGATGAGCTGGGTGTAGAGGCACATGCCTGTAAATCCCAGTGATATGGAATGCTGCAGCAGGAGGATCACAAGGCCAACCTCAGCAACTTAGTAAGAACCTGTCTCAAGGTAAAAAAATAAAAAGGGCTGGGGATATAGCTCAGTGGTAAAGTACCCCTGGGTTCAATCCAGAGTACCCCCCCAAAATTTTTTTTTACATGAAGAGTTTGGTATAAAGTTCAAGTTTTTTTTTCAAGGATTTAATATTTCCCCATAAGTATTTCTCAAGGGAAAGAATTGTTTACAACCATTAATATGGAGATGGTGGTGCAGTTAGAACTGAAAGATTTTAAAATACTACATTTAAAAAAAAAGGTCTCCCATGACATAATAAAATCTGAGTGATGGTGGGGGCAGAATCATCAACAAAATAAAGAAAAATCTATTTGTGTTTCACAAAATATTTCCAAGAGAATGTCTTTTTTTCCTTTCTCCAATTAATGTAATCACAGTTCAGTACAAAAAGAAAAAATAGGTGAAATGCAAGTTAGTTTTTATAGTGACTATAAAAAAAAACCACTGGATAATTTTTGCCACTTAAAATTGTAACTTACAAATGAACACAAAAAGAAGTGTTATTAGTTCCTTCTTTTTTGTTTGTATAATTAAAAAGAAAATTACTGTTCAGTGGCTTAACATCTGTAATCCCAGCAGCTCAGGAGGCAGGAGGATGACAAATTTGAGGCTTTCAGGTATTTAGCAAGACCCTGTCTCAAAATAAAAAGGGCTGGGAATGTAGCTCAGTGGAAAAATATCCCTGGGCTCAATCCTCATCACTAGAAAAAAGGAAGCAAACCAGCATTTGGATTATTTGATTTACTACATGTTAAATTGAATATCTGTCTCAGATTTTGCTAAATGTCTCAGAATGTCAGAATGACATTAATCAATGGGTTTTATGCAGGGAGCTTTATACAATGTAGAAATATGGAACTTTGTATTATCTAAAATATATATGTGGTATATTTCACATTAATTTCACAAATAATGCGCATTTTCAAAAAGTTTCATAGAAAGTTTGAAATTGATAAGGTACTACATCAACCTGAAGAGGAAACACTTTAAAAATTCCATCAAGTTCTAACATTAATAACCTTGTTCCCTTAACAACAGTAGTAATTTGGGACACTGCCAGTGTTGAAAACATTGCAAAGTGGCATTAATTGTATCCCCTCATTAAAATTTAAGAAAAGAGGGCTGGGTTGTAGTTCAGTACTTACCTAGCACTTGTGAAGCCCTGGGTTCAATCCAAAGCACTGGAAAAAAAAAAAATTTAAGAAAACTGTTTTAGGAAACCAGTATGTTAACTGTTAGTTGCTTATCTTAATACTCAGGAAATGGAAGAAGTAACCAAAGGATGGTTTGGGGTTCACTGTGGTGAACTTGTCAAAACTCCTTTTACTATACTGACTTCCAGTAGATTCTACTCTGAATAGATGTGTGGTGTTCTGGTGCACAAGAATTAGAATTAACTCAAGATCAGTTCAGTAATCCCAGAAGGTCTAGAAATTTCTGCCTTGCATAATTGCTGTGGTAAATGGCCAGAAGGTTACTTTGGAGAAGGTTAAAAGATTAATACATAATACATACTTGTGATGTTATTCAGGGTTCTTTCAGGGATCCAGGAATGTCAATCAAAGCAGACCTGGGTATTGGATGAGTATTGGAGTGGCTCACATCAAACCTGTAGTTTTTAGTTATATAAATCAAATAGGACCATGGAGTCCACTTATTTTGATTCTGTAGATCAGTTGACCAGTTACCCTAGGCCAAACTTTGTGTTAAACTCTAGTGATTGTCCTGTGAGTCCTGCTGCCTCTTATAGTAACCATGCCCACCTTTCTAGTCTAGCAGTTAAGTGGACTATGGTCATGTGCCACATAATGTTTCAGGCAACAACAGATCGTGTATGCAGTGGCGGTTCCGTAACATAATGGAAGGGAGCTCTTGCCTAGTAATATCATAGCTAGTGTACCATAGCACAGCACATGCATGTTTGTGGTGATGCTGATGTAAACAAACTTGTGCTGCCAGTCATAAAAATAGAACACATACAATTGTATACAGTATATAGTATCTGATAATGATCGTCAAGGACTGTTACTGGTTTATGTATTTATTGTACTATTAATCATTGTTTGAGAGTATACTCCTACTTATTAAAAAAAATTTACTATAAAACAGTATGCCATGTTATGCCAGCAGCAGCTTCATATACTTTGTGTTTACTGAGCTTCTTGCTTGCATCAAAAAGCTGCTTCAAGTGATTGACTTATACCATCTCAGTTTGTGTAAATACACTCTGTGATGTTTGCACCACCATGAAATCACCTAGGACATTTCCCAGAATGTGTCTTCATTGCTAAGCAATGAATGACTGTAATTTGTCTCAGACATATTAAGCTTGACAGTGCACATTGACTCAGGGAGTCCATTTCAACTGAAGCATCTCCCACTCCCTAGCTTATAGACATAAGTCTTCTCTAGAGTGCTAGCTAGCACTTTGTTCACCAGTGCTTTTTCCTAATGCCTTGGTAAAGAGTTAGCTAGACTTCTGATGGGGGATATAGTTAAAGGATCACACACATTAAATCCTCTCCAGATAGCACCTCTTTATCTTTCTCTTCATTGTATCAATTTCTAGCTTTCACCTCCAACTTAGATAAGCCATTGCTGAATCAAGATGTCTTTCAATCAGGTAATCAGAATCACTCCAATTTGTTCAAGTTAACAAACTAAGGCAGAACCTCTACTATAGGGGTACTTAGGTTAGTCTGTTTTGTGTTACTGTAACAGTACCGCAGGTGGATAAATTTATAAAGAATAGAGATCGAGCCGGGCGTGGTGGTGCATCCTGTAATCCCAGCGGCTGGGGAGGCTGAGGCAGGAGGATCTTGAGTTCAAAGCCAGCCTCAGCAAGGGCAAGGCACTAAGCAACTCAGTGAGACCCTGTCTCTAAATAAAATACAAAATAGGGCTGGGGATGTGGCTCAGTAGCCAGGTGCCCCTGAGTTCAATCCCCGGTTCCCCAAAAAAAAAAAGAATAGAGATCTATTCAACTCATGATTCTGGAGGCTGGCAAGTCCAAGAGCTTGGTGCCAGCTTCTCAGCATCTGGTGAGAGCGTTCTGCATCAAAATGTGGCACAAGGCATCACATGATGAGGGACAGCAAGTGTGCCAGAGAGAGCCCACTTAAAAAACAAAGCCATTCTCTCAATAACCCATTAATTTATGAGTGAATCCATCCCTGAGGGTAGAGCTCCCATGACCCAGTCACCTCCAAAACTCCCCTCCAAATACCATTAGCATATAACTCTGAGGATTAAGTTTTTAACACAAATTTTGGGGGAAAACATTCAAACCATAGCAGTACCCTAATATTGAACACTTGATGCAATTTAAAATCCTGCTGTTGCCTTCAAGTTGTTATATATCTATTTCCACAGGTATTCTCTACATAACATCAGCAAATATGATAAAAAAAAAAAAGTTTTCAGATCATACCTTGTTATGTATCCTCTAGGCCAAATGCTGGGATCTGACTCAAACTGTGTTGTCTTTGAGAAAGTAAGGGAGTATACAGATAAGTCACATGGGCTTTAAGGCAACTCTTTTAGTGAGGTTACTAAGGGGTTATGGCCAAGACAACAAACATTTAAGGGGTTCCTTCAGCTTCAGGTGAGGATTAGAGATTCAAGATATCCAATTCTTTCAAAACTGATTCAGTTCTCAGAATACTACTTTCTTGACCAGTGTCTAACTCTCAGAAGACCCACCAAGATAGCAGTTCAGCAGTGTGGAGGATTAAACTGTTTTCCAGCCATCTCAGCCTTAAAGCTACATGGGGATAAAGTAAATTGCACAATTAGTATTAATTAGTATTCTCAATACTAAGAATATAGCTGTTCATCATTAGGAAAGGGAATTCCCCATGCCCAGGAAAATGTTGCACAATTTGAACATCTAAAAAAGCAATGTCAAAAGTATTTGCCTACAATGACTCATCATTCATGACTATATGATCCCCTCCTTTGCTGCCAACCTTTGCCACTCTGCAAGAACCAACCCCTCTTCCAGCTCAAGGATCCTTTCCTAGCTCTAGGATATTATCAATAAAGACTATTAAACTTAAAATTTGAGTAAAGTATAAGTATATGCTATCCCAAAAATATTAACTTCTTAAATCTGTGCAATCAAGGTGCACTAAGAGCAAATTTAGATCAGAAACACCAGTGATAAGACTGACCATGACCACTTCCTCCTAGGAAGTGGATTATTAATTGTAATAGCTTGTGTTTACCTGAGACAGCACTAACCGTGTTTCTTGGCAGTGCTTATATGACCTATGGCAGTCAGAATTCTGTCTTTCTCATCATCATCATCCCTATTTCATTGAAAAAATAGCCAAGGTTAACCCAGATAAGTGATTCATCCAGTGCCACTCAAATTGGCAAATAAAAGCCAAGATTCAGCCCTTGGCAGACTTCAGAGCTTATACTTTAGGTAATCTCCCTTCATTAAATAAGGACATGTAATAAAAGCTTAAGAATTCAAAAAGCAGTCCAGTAGAAACTTCTAGAACAGGATTATTATAAAAGAATGGTTAACCACTAACGTACATTTTTCATTTCTGATACCTTAATCAGTATACTTTCTACTCAATAATTTGTGTATGCAGAAAACACTAACAGCTTCATTCTCATTTTCTATGGCCCCAGTTTTCCCCGGGCTTAGTTTGTGCATCTTACATGTGCACAAATCTGTAATATTTTGCTACATGCCTTCAAAGATGAAGTATTCATGTTTCACAGGTAGAAAAAAACAGACATCAACCCTTCATCTTATAAGAACTAAGGTACTTTGCTAAGGTTAGGAGAAGTCCAGGTACAGAAAGGAAATCAGAGTGGCATTGCTTTATTTTCATCTTTTAACTATAGCGATGCACATTTTTTTTTAACAAATCAAATTAATTATTAGGGGTGGAAATAGCCAAGGACTCACTTCCTATTTCTAAATAATGAACCAATGGTCCTCTTATTTTCTTTTCCTTTAGCTTTAGTTATAACATGTAGAATGTATTTTGATGTATCATACATACATGGAGTATAACTTCCCATTCTTACGGTTGTACACGATGGGGGGTCATACCTTTTGTATTCATATATGAACACTGGAAAATTATGTCCAATTCATTCTGTCTTTCCCATTTCCCCCATCCAATTCAGTGAACCTCCACTCCTTCCTCCTCTCCACCTATTGTAAATCAGCATCCACATATCAGAGACAACATTTGGCCTTCAGTTTTGGGAGATTGGCTCTTTTCACTTAGCATGATAGTCTCCAGATCCATCCATATACCAGCAAATGCCATAATTTCATTCTTTATGGCTGAGTAATATTCCACTGTGTATATATACTAATTTTCTTTATCCATTCATCTGTTGAAGGGCACCTAGGTTGATTCCATAGCCTAGCTATTTTGAATTGAGTTGCTATAAACATTGATTCAGCCGCCTTCACTATTGTAGGCTGATTTTAATCCTCTGGGTATCTGCGGAGGAGTGGGATAACAGGGTCAAATGGTGGTTCCATTCCAAGTTTCCTGAGGAATCTCCATACTGCTTTCCAGAGTGTTTCCACCAATCTGCAGTCCCACCAGTAATGTATGAGTGTAACTTTTTCCCCACATCCTCACCAACATTTACTATTACTTGTAATCTTGATAATGGCCATTTTGACTGGAGTGAAATGAAATCTCAGTGGTTTTAATTTGCATTTCTCTAATTGCTAGTGATGTTGAACATTTTTTTCATATATTTGTTGATCAACTGTATTTCTTCTGTGAAGTGTCTGTTCAGTTCTTTTGCCCATTTATTGATTGGGTTATTTGTTTTTTTGGTGTTAAGTTTTTTGAGTTCTTTGTATATCCTGGAGATTCATGCTCTGAGGTGTAGATGGCAGATTTTTCTCCCATTCTGTAGGCTCTCTCTTCACACTCTTGTTTCCTTTGCTGTGAAGAAGCTTTTTAGTTTGATACCATCCCATTTATTGATTTTTGATATTACTTCTTGTGCTTTAGGAGTCTTGTTGAGGAATTTGGTTCCTAAGCTCACATGATAGAGAGTTGGGCCTACTTTTTCTTCTAGTAGGCACAGGGTCTCTGGTCTTATACCTAGCTACTTGATCCACTTTGAGTTTTGTGCAGGGTAATAGGGGTCTAATTTCATTTTGTTACATATGGATTTCCAGTTTTACCAGCACCATTTGTTGAAGAGGCTTTCTTTTCTCCAATGTATGTTTTTGGCAACTTTGTCTAGTATGAGGTAATTGTATTTATGTGGGTTTGTTTCTGTATTCTATTCCATTAGTCATCATGTCTGTTTTGATGCCAATACCATGCTGTTGGTTACTATAGCTCTATAGTATAATTTAAGGTCTGGTATTGTGATGCCTCTTGCTTCACTTTTCTTACTGAGGATTGCTTTGCCTGTTCTGGGCCTCTTATTTTTCCAAATGAATTTCATGGCTGCTTTTTCTGTTTTTATGAAGAGAATGTCATCAGTTCTCTTTATTTTCAAGCATAGGCTTCATCTATTGAAACATTTTTTTTTTTTTTTTTTTTTTTTTTGGAACCAGGGATTGAACTCAGGGACACTCGGACACTGAGCCACATCCCCAGCCCTATTTTGTATTTTATTTAGAGACAGGGTCTCACTGAGTTGCTCAGGGCCTCACTAAGTTGCTGAGGCTGGCTTTGAACTCGAGATTCTTCTGACTCAGCCTCCCAAGTCGCTTGGATTACAGGCGTGCGCCACCACGCCCGGTTCATCTATTGAATTTTAACGATGGAAGATAAAAGGAATTTTTTTTAGATTATTTTTGAGATACATGGTCTATTTTCCTATGAGAGATTCCCATGCTTGCTGACCATGTTTTGCTTTTTACTTTTTATTCTTCGTATAGGGCATCATCTGGGTCCTTTCAGGCTGGAAACCCAGGTCCTTCACTTCTGAGTCATTTTCTTGTATTGTTTAATAATTTTCTCCCATGCATTCCCTCTTTCTTCCTGAAACTTTTTATACTTAGATTTCAGACCTTTTAGATTTGTAAACTTTTATCTTTTTCTATGTTCCATGCCTTTTTAAAAATTTTCAGAGACATTTTCACTTGTTTTTAAAAATTTCCTCTATCATTCTTTTATTCTCAGTTCCTTTAAAGAGGATCCTGCTTTTAATTTTGAATGGAAGAGTTTCTGTGAGATTTTAGTTTTTTTAATTTTTCACTTCTACTGTTTGGACTGCTATGACAAATTACTATAGACAGTGTGGCTAATAGACAATAGAAATGTATTCCTCATAGTTCTTTTTTTTGGAACCAGGGATTGAACTCAGGGGCACTCTGCCACTGAGCCACATCCCCAGCCGTATTTTGTATTTTATTTAGAGACAGGGTCTCACTGAGTTGCTTGGGGCCTTGCTAAGTTGCTGAGGCTGGCTTTGAACTCAAGATCCTCCTGCCTCAGCCTTGCGAGTTGCTGGGATTACAGGCGTGCGCCACCCAGCTTATTCCTCATAGTTCTGGAGGCTAGGAAGTGTAAGATCAAGATGCCAACAGATTCCACGTTTGGTAAGGGCTGGCTCCTTGATTCACAGATGGCCATCTTCTCCCTACAACCTTACAAGGTGGAAGAGGCAAAGCAGCTCTCTGAAGCCCCTTTCATAAAGGGCCTACACCGACAAGGGCTCTATACCCTGGGTCAAATACAGTTACCTTGGGGATCATGTTTCAACAGAGGAATACGGAGTGGGCACCATTAGCCTGTGATGGGGCATTACCTCTTTCATTGAGTTTGGGTTGTTTTTTTGTGGTGGTGGTGGGGGGTGGTGCTGGGGATTGAACCCAGGGCCTTGTGCATGTGAGGCAAGCACTCCACCAGCTGAGCTGTATACCCAGCCCCAAAGTATTTTCTTTTTTTACTTTTTATTATACCCTTTAACAATATCTCACCTTCCCTCACCCCATCTCTTATACCCTGGCAACCACCATTCTACTCTGCTTGAGTTCAACTGTTAGATGCCACACGGTTAGATCATGCAGTATTTTTCTGTTACTGCCTTATTTCGGTTTGCATAATATCTTCCAGGTTTATCCATGTTGCCAATGACAGGATATCTTTCATTTTTAAGGTTAGATAGTGTCCCATTTGTGTGTGTTTGCTTTATCCATTCATGCATCAGTGTACACCTGGACTGAGTCCTTAGTTATTGTGACTAATGCTGCACTAAACCACAAGAATGCAGAAAACTCTGACAGACTTTATTTCCTTTGGATATATACCAAGAAGTGGAAGTATTTTTTGAGAAACCATACTGTTTTCCATATGGTTATACTAATTTACTTTCCCCACCAACACTGGTACAATTCTTTTTTTCCACATCTTTAAAAAATTCTTTTCCTGTTTAGTAATATCTCATTTTGGTTTTAATATATAGTCCCCCAGTTATTAGTGATTTTGAGTGTTTCTTCCTATATTTGTATGTATTTTTGGAAAATGTCTTTTTAGTTTCTTTGCCTAAATTGGGGGATTTTCTAGCTATTGAGTTCTGTAAATATTTTTGGATATTAGCCCCTTATCAGGTATATGGTTTGCAAATATTTTCTCCCATTCTGTAGTTTCTCTTTTCACTGTTGATTCCTTTCTTTGCTACGTAGAAGCATTTTAGTTTGTTTTTGCACATCCTGCTTTTGAGGTCATGTCCAAAACAAACAAAAAAATCACTGTTCAGACCAAAGTCAAGAGTTTTTCTCCTCTTATAATAGTTTTACAGTTTGAACTGTCTTACAGTTAAGTCTTTAATCCACACTGAATTGATTTTGGTGAGTGGTGTGATAAGTTCTTCTTCTGCATGTGGAGATCCAGTTTTCCCAACACTGTTTACTGGAAAAGGGTTCTTTCCCCATCATGTGCCTTTGGCATCTTTGTTGAAAATCAGCTAACCGTAGATGCATGTATTTGATCTCTATACTGTTTCACTGGTGTATGTGTCTGTTTTTATGCCTATGCCATAGTTTTAATTACTATAGCTTTGTACATATTTTATAGTCAGTTAGTAGGCTACTTCTAGCTTTGTTCCTTTTGCTCATAATAGCTTTGGCTATTTGTGGCTTCCAGGATGCCCTCCTTTATTCCTATGCCAGCAAAATGGAGAAGTAGTGTTTGGAAAACAACATACTTTTTTTTTTTTTTTTTTTTTTTTTTTTTTTTTTTTTTCTTCCTACACGAAAAAGAAGAATTAGTAATATAAAAAAAACTTTTTTTTTTTTTTTTTTTTTTTTTTTTTTGGTACCAGGGATTGAACCTAGGGACACTTAATCACTAAGCCACATCCCTAGACCTTTTGTTTTGTTGTATTTTTTAAGACAGGGTCTTGCAAAATTGCTAAGGCTGGCTTTGAACTTTCAATCCTTCCAGCCTCAGACTCCCAAACTGCTGGGATTCCAGGTGTCCCTGCACCCGGCCCTTTCAATATTTCCTTATTTCTAATAATACTCCTGTATATCCTCCCTTTATGGTGACCTTCATCTCAATATCAGAGGTGTGTCTTCCTCCAAACATCACCTATTTGGTCCAAACAGTGGGTCAAAGGAGTTATAGCAGGTTTTAAGGCCTAATCCCTGAGGACCACCTTTGCCCAGGCTATTGCTACAACTGAGGAAGACACTGATGCAATTCCATCAGTTGTCTACATCAAAACCTTGCTTTGGCTTGAAGTGATGTCAGAAAGGAGGCACTCCTAAAGGCGGTTTCTGAGAAACTAATGAAGTTATTGGAACTGCAACAGCAAAATGCACAGCTGCTAAAAAAGACTCCACGAGGAAATTTACAATGAAGGGTTTAGGAGAAACTTTTTGGGCAATGGGGTGGGGGTTCAGTGCTGGGGAGCAAACACAGATCTTGTGTGTACTAGACAAGTGTTCTCTGTCTAGTTCTCTGTATGCCCGGCCCCAGGAGAAACTTCTGCAGAGCTCAACAAGCTCCTTAAGAGTTTGAAAACAGATTCAAGCACCAAAAGGTTTTCATTAGTTGAGAGGACTGTTCCTGGTACATTATCTGCTTATAAGCAAATCTATAATAAAAAAAAAAAATCTAATAAGTAAACCCCTGTGGACATATTTTTCAAGAGTGACACCTCAAGATGAGCCTCAGGCAGGCCTTTCAGGAAGGATTCCAGAAGGCATTGCTATCATAGGTTACAGCTCCATGTTATTAGTGCCCCTAAACTCCTTCCAGTGGGACATGTGATGGATATGGAAGACAGTGAAATCAATGTTCCTGACCCTATGTAAGCCTAGCTAATGTGTGTCTTAGTTTTTAACACAATTTTTTTTTTTTTTTTTTTGCAGTGCTGGGGATTGAACCCAGGGCCTTGTGCATGCAAGGCAAGCACTCTACCAACTGAGCTATATCCCCAGCCCTTAACACAATATTTAAGAAGTTAAAAAATGAAATGTCTTAAAAATAAAAATTCATAGAATAAGGATATAAAAATATTTTTATAACTCTGAGCTAAATGTTATTACAAGAGTCAAAAAGTGAAAAAGTTAATTTATCACTTTAGGGAAGCCGAAGTGCAGTGTTTATTTAAAGTCTACAGCAGTGTGTAGTAGTACTAGGCTTCCGCATTCATGAGCCGACTCACCCAGCTCAGCCAGAGGAGTTCCAGTCCTGAAGCCCCCGTTCACAGTAAATACCCTGCACAGGTATACCTTTAAAAAAAAAACCTTGCCATTACCCAGGCTGGTTTCAAACTTATGGGCTCAGTGTTCATACCACCTAGGTCTCCCCAGTAGCTAAGACTACTCACCTGTATGACCACTCCTGGCTTATACTGTATTTCTGTGTATCTTTGCTGTTTTCCTAAAAACTTAAAACTTAATCAATATACTTCAGCTGTCAACAGAATTTAGGACATTAATACTGTTTGTAGTCTAGGTGTAGGTTTGCAGTCTAGATGCTGCAAGCATATCAAATAGCCTAGGTGTGTAACAGGCCAACCGATCTAGGTATGTTTTTTGTGTTTTGCAGTGCTGGGGACTGAACCCAGGGCCTTGAGCATGCAAGGAAAGCACTCTACAAACTTGAGCTATATTCCCAACCCCCTATCTAGTTATGTTTATATAAAGAAGTCACCTAATTGTGATTTCTCATAACCTGTCACCATCATCAAACAACTGCACTGAATACAATTGTCCTTTAAATCAGAAGTAGAAAAAAAATTAAAAATTTCATTGCCTGTCCCCTGAATTCCTTTGTTGAAGGCCTAACCCCCAATGTGATGACACTTGGAAGTGGGGCCTTTGGAAGGTAATAGGGTTTTAAGTCATGAGTGTGAAGGTTCTTATGATGGGATTCCCTTAAGGGTGG
The DNA here is from genome assembly GCA_020662805.1 of Glaucomys volans. Taxonomy (NCBI): domain Eukaryota; kingdom Metazoa; phylum Chordata; class Mammalia; order Rodentia; family Sciuridae; genus Glaucomys; species Glaucomys volans. Next base: position 848,701 of record JAJEJO010000737.1, on the reverse strand, counting down.
AGACACCAGAGTTCACCTGCTCTCCACCACCTGAGAAGTGAGGAGGGGGCTATTTACACACCAGAAAGAGGGTCCTCACTAGGAACAGAATCCACTGCCACCTTAATCTTGGACTTCAGAACTTGGAAAAATATTTTCAGCCATCTGGCCTATGGTATTTTGTTAAAGCGGCCTCAGTAATGTCCATATATTTTAGCTATTCAATTACCTTTACCAGTGCTATTTCCTTGTATAGATTTATGTTATTATCTAATGTCCTTTCATTGCAGCATGAAAGACATCCTTTAATATTTCTTGCAGGACAGGTCTACTAGTGAGATTGTTTTTGCATGAAAATGTCAATTCATTTGTGGAAAATTTGTGCTGGTATAAAACTCGTGGTTAATTGGCTGCTTCTTTCAGCCTGCTAGCCTCCATGGCTTATCATGAGTTTTCTTATGAAGGATCTCCTATATGTATTGAACTGCTTTTCTCTTCCTGCTTCAAAGATTTTTTTCTTTCATGGCTCTATTTATCATAGTTTGTTGAGATTTCTGTATGTGCACTTGTTTTTCATCTAACTCTAAGGTTTCTGACAATTATTTCTTCAAACATACTTTCGCCCATTTCTTTTTGGAATCCACGTTCTACACATTAGTGTACTTGGTGGTGTTCCATAGTCTCTAATGCTAAGACCCATTTGTCTATTTTTTTCCAGACAGGATATTTTCAATTGACTTGTCTTCATTATTTCTTCTGGTAGTTGAAAAATGCTACTGACGTCCTCTAGTGAGTTTTTACCTTTGCTTGTTTTTCAATCCAAATTTCCATTTTTTCATAATTTGTCTCAATATTTTCTATTTGGTGAAATATTTCTCTACATTTAGCTTAGACATAATAACCTGTTGACAAAAGTCCACTTAAAAGTATCAGTTGGGACAGGCACAGTGGTACACACCTGTAATCCCAGTGGCTCCGGAGGCTGTGGCAGGAGGATTGTGAGTTCAAAGCCAACCTCAGCAACTTAGCAAGACCCTAAGCAACTCAGTGAGACCCTGTCTCTAAAAAAATATAAAAAAGGGCTGGGGACGTGGCTCAATGGTTAAGCGCCCCTGGGTTCCATCCCCATACCAAAAAGAAAAGAAAAAGTATTAGTTGGATTAGGTCCAACATCTGGGCTTCCTTGCAGATGCTACCTTACTCCTTGGTATGTCTTAAGATTTTGTTGAAAACTAGTCTTAAAATGATGACAACTCTGAAAATCAGAATTCCTTTACTACCAGGCTGTTAACTGTTTTTGGTGACCTTCCTGGACTACCTTCGCAATTTGCATTCTTACTGTGTGCGACCACTTAAATCTTTCCTTCATTAGCTTATTTTGGTCAGTGTCAAAATTCATTTATTTTCCCCCCTGCATTAAATGAGCTGAATTGGATCAAATAAAGACAAGCTCTGAAAGTAAAGCTTTCCAAACAGTAAAATCAAATGGTGACAACTGACATGAAATTTTTGAGGAGTTACAGTACAGTACTTTGGGGAACTCCAAACTTAACTCATTTGAGAGAGCTTCAAGCTCCTTCTAATGAATGGCAAGAGGATGGTTTTCATGGCTATCATAGATGGAAGAATGCACTTTAAAGTTTACCCTAGAGCTTGAAATCAGGATAGCGAAAATTAAAATACTACACAACTTACCTATATGTTCTTCCAATTGTTAGAAGCCTTTGGTTAATTCTAGAGTTCTGAAAAAGTTGTTGTTCATATTGCTTTTACGCCACAATGGATTTTTAAGAGGTCCCCACTCCACTATTACATAAAAATTCTTAAGTTTTTAGCTACAACTGCGCAACTGAAGAATTCCTTTAATGATGCTTGTAAGATAAGCATGCAAAAGGTGTGTGTGTAGATATATGCAAATATTTCTAAATAGACTGCCACAGAAATTTAAGAGATCCCTTTTCTCATCAGTCATTTCAACTATTTTATGTTTGAATGAATCATGAGCCTAAGCTTTCTCAAGTTCACAGGGAAATGTTTTCTTCATAAGCTTTAAAGCATTAAAAATGATCATATAAAATTTATCCTCATAAGGTTCAAAGGATTGAAAATGGTAATGTAAAACTTACTACAAATCCACAGCAATCCAAACAGTGTGGTGGCACTGGTGTAACAACAAACAGACCATTGGAATACAAAGCCCCAAAATAAACCCTCTCAAATAGTCAGTTGATTTTGAACAAGGGTGCCAAGACCACTCTGGAGAGTGACTAGTTCACTCTCCAGAGTGGTCTTGGCACCCTTGTTGAGAAACTGGATGTCCACATGTAAATGATTAACGCTGGACCCTGAACTTTCACCATATCCAAAATTCAGAATGGATCAAAGATCTAAGTGTAAAAGCTAAAACTATGAAACTCTTAAGACAAAACCAGGAAAATCTTCATGATACTGGATTGTACAATGATTTCTTCAATGACACCAAAAGCACAGCCAACGGAAGAAAAAAAACAGATGCACTGGACTTCATCAAAATTAAACATTTTTGTACATTAAGGATAACTGATCAAGATTAAAAAAGAAAAAGAAAAACCCACAGAACGGGGAAAATATTTGCATATCTTACAATTTCCAGAATATATTAAGAACTCCTACAACCAATAACAAAACTAATTTAAAATGGGCAAAGGCTCCTTGGGAAGCAGAGGCAGAACTGCTTGAGCCCAGGAGTTCAAGGTCAGACTGAGCAAACAGTAAGACTCCTATCTCAAAAAGTAATAATAATGGTAAAGCACTGGGCATGGAACTTAGTAATGAGAATGCTTGCCTACTACGTACAGGGCCCTAGGTTTGATCCCTGGTACCAGGGTGGTGGTGGTGGGAGGAGCTAAGGATTTGAATACACATTTCTCTGCAGATGATACACAAATAGTCAACTAGTACAAGAAAAGATGCTCAACATCAAAAGCCATTAAGGAGGACTGGGGTTGTGGCTCAGTATTAGAACACTTACCTAGCAAGTGTGAGGCCCTGAGTTCAATCCTCAGCACCACGTATAAATAATTAAAGGTATTTTGTTTTAAAAAGTCATGAAGGAAATGTAAAAACCTTAACTGGAGGACACATCGATTTGGATAGTTATAGGATTGCTTTTTTTTTTTTAAAGTGTTGTAGACGATGTAAAAACTACGACACTTATTCACTGCTGATAACAATGTAAAATGTTGCAGCCACAGGAAAATAATTTGGGGTTCCTCAAAAACTTCAACAATTACAGTATGATCTAGTAGTTCCACTCCTATCTATATACCCCAAATAGAAAGCAGGGACTCAATTTTATTCTTACATAGTAATGTTCATCATAATGTTACAATAGCAAAAAAGTGTCTATTAATACATGAATAAACAAAATATGGTATTTACATATGTTATTATCCAATCACATAACGAGGGAAGTGTTTACATAGAGTGATTATTTACTGTATGCACTTTCTGTTTGGAATGATGAAAAAAAGTTTTGGAAATAGATAATGGTAAACATTATACCACCACACTTCTTATCCCAGTGAACTGGGAATGGTGGAGTGAGCCTAGAGTCCCAGCTACTCAGAAAGCTGAGGCAGAAGGATCATTTGAATCCTGAAGCTTGAGGCCAACCTAGGCAAATAGCCAGATTCTGTCTTAAAAAAAAAAAAAAGAAAAAGAAAGAAAAAAAAAGAAAGCTAAAATGGTAAATTTAGTTATGTATATGTTACCATAATAAACTTAAAAACAATAATGTATACAAAGGCCTTTTATCAAGTTTGGTGAGTCATTTGGACCAGTGGTTATAGAAATCACTTATATTTATGATCCCCTGGCCAGTAGTGATGGCCAACAGTCTCTCCTCCCCCTGCCACAACACACACACACACACACACACACACACTCTCTCTCTCTCTCTCTCTCTCTCTCTCTTTCTCAATGTTCTATCAAATACCTATAATTGTATCTTGCAAAGTATTACACATCCAATGACTCTACTAATGATGCAAACAGTTTATGTCCTCCCATACTGACAGATAAAAACACATACATTCTCTAAGCACAAAGCTTATAGTCACAAATAACTTTCTGCTTAAAGACAATTTCAATTAATAACCACAATGGGAATTTAGTTATTTAATGCAACCACTAACCTAACATGTCACCAATAAAATCTAAGCAGATTTATCACAAAACCAGGGTTATATTCATTGGACATGCATTAATAATCTATACAACTTAACATACCAGAAAAAGAATTTATAAAAGTTATCTTAATTTTTGGTGGTTTTCAAATTTCATGGCACAATTACCAAAAAAACTGTAAAAACAGATTTCAAATATATTCAATAAAACAGTAAAAAATTGAATAAGCCTTTAAATTTTCATACTCTTTAAGATTTAAAACATCAAGCTGGCCCCAATCTGTCAAAATTGACAGATAAATATTTACAATGACTAGACAGACTTTAGTTACAATGGTATTGGAGGTCTGACACTCCCTCCTTTCAAAACCCTTTGGGGTTAATTTCTCAATCTAAACATGTCTTTGTAAATACTGTGGATAATATAAACTTCAAAACATACCTACAATCAGGACAGGGATGAAAAATAACACATAAGTCAATCTTTTTTCTGACCTTTTAGTATAAAGCCTTCTGGCTCCCAGTCAACACTGTCCCTTAAAATAAACTAAGAGTAGAATGACTTCACCCTATAGCGGCTGACATTATTCTACAGAATTACCTTCCACTATTTAGCAAAACAGGGTTTGAATTCCATTAATCTGCTTCTACAGAGTATAATTAGAGCACCAAATTTATAAACTGGTATAGCAACTCAAATTGCTAAGCACACTTTTCAAACAGAAGCAGACCTATTTTTTCCATGTGCCATATTGTTCTTGAAACTTATGTGGCTACCAATAAGAAAAGAATTCAGGAAGCTTTGAACATATCTTGTACTTTTCATCAAGGCTAAAGTGCAAAATATCTCCATATTTCTGATATTTTAATAGAGAAAAAACATCAAACACATAATAAAGGAACTAAAGTGACAGTAGGAACTAATACAAAAAATTTTTAAATAATTGAGGACTACATATTACTATCAATTTAATTTTCCTTTCTTCAGTGAAATATGTCAATGACCCATGTTCTCACAGAACTTAGGATTTTGATTCTCTTCCCCATGACCAGAACATCTAAACTTACAGGGAGAAAAAAAAAAGGAAAAAAAAAATAACATTGCATGACAATGGACACCAAGTTCATAAAGAACCTCTTTAAAAATGAGATATTATGGAAGAAAATACCATGAAAATAATAATCCTATGAGAATTGTTTTTAAGCACAGTAAGTTTGAGCCTCAGTCTTCATGAAGATACTACAGTTTGTATAGAAAACTATAAATATACAAGACTCCAAGGAAAAAAAGTCAGAATACATATTAACAATCGTAGGCCTAAAAAACTTTTGAGGGGAGAGGGAAAAGGATGACTAACTGAATCTTGACTTAAGAATACAGGACTATGAAAAATTCCTGGGTCAAAGGTGCTCCCAATGTAACCATACTTTGTGAAAGCACACAACTTAAGATATATTCTTCAAAGGAAAGCAAAAGTACTGAATAACTACAGTCCCTTCCAAAAAGTCAATCTTAAATTAAGGGGAAATGATTCTGAAAGTGTAAACGAGTCTGGCTCAGAAAGAAAAATTGAACAACATATCCAAGATCTGTCCATAAAAGTAATGATGGTACATCTTTAATATTAAAGAAACAGGCTATAAAAAAGTTCAGTCTCAGAATTGGTTTTTAAAAGCTCATTTGTGCTCCTTGGTGGGCGCGTAATAAAGTTCCATGGGTTTGTTCACTTTCCAGTACTTCTCACTGACCAATTCCAAAGAAAAAGAGCCATTTAATACCTAAAAGGAAAAAGGAAAAAAAAAAATTATAAAACCTGCATGAAGCACAATAATAGTGAGATGGAACAGAAACAGAAGTCCACACAAACTTTAATATATATTTTTGTTTTTGGTACTGGGGATTGAACCCAGGAGCACTTAACCAGTGAGCCACATCCCCAGCTGTTTTTATTTTTTAATTTTGAGACAGGGTATCACTACGTTGCTTTAACACTACGTTGCTTTAGCCTTGCTAAATTGCTAAGGCTGGCTTTGAATTTGCAATTCTCCTGCCTCAGCCTCAGCTAGTTGCCTTGCCCTCATTTTTTGTTTTGTTTTGTTTTGTTTTGTTTTGTTTTGTTTTGTTTTGGAACCAGGGATTGAACTCAGGGACACTCGGCCACTGAGCCACATCCCCAGCCCTATTTTGTATTTTACTTAGAGACAGGGTCTCACTAAGTTGCTGAGGTTGGCTTTGAACTCGTGATCCTCCTGCCTCAGCCTCCCAAGTGCTGGGATTACAGGCATGCACCACCACGCCCGGCTGCCCTCATTTTTTAATCTTAGTGAATATCAAAAGAGAACTACCCTGTTGCAGTTTCTTTTCTTGGGGTCTCAGGGTTGTGTATTGTTATTTTCTTAGGTCCCACCCCACCACTCTCCACTCAGTTGGTCAACATGCTCCTATTATTTTATCAACAGTCCATTATTTTAAATACTCACAGTGAACTGGCCACTTGCTGTTGCTATATAAATGGTATACTGCTTCTCACTGGCTGTGTCAAGGTTCATCTGATTTGATTCTCCCTTGCTTCGAAGTTCTTCTAAAGCTAACCTCACAGCCAGATACTTGGATAAGTGATCAACAGTGGCATTACCTGAAGTCTTTATATATCTGGAAGAAAAAGTCATAAAAATTTATAGTATACACTGAGAAAAATGTATTTAAATTATGTATTATATTTCTAGAAAAGCTAATGTAAAATGCTAACGTCTCAATTACAAAGTAACAAATTTGGTGCTCTATAAACTAAAAACTTTCTTATTGAAAGGTAAAGAAGAAAATACATGCTCAGTATCTGTCAGGCCATGAAAGTTCTATTACTCTTACCTTCTATAAATATGTGACAAAAATCAAATAGAAATACACAAAATAGTACAGAAAGTCCTTCCACAGTACAATATGTCTTTAGTACAATATGTCCTTCCACCCCAGTGATCAAGATCTGCTGGCTATAGCAACAAGAGGAATAGTAAGAATATTGGCAAATTGTTGAATGTATAAGATTTAAAATTTCTGGTTTTTAAAACAGAGCACAGAAGTTCTAATCTTGGTTTTTTTTGGTACCAGGGATTGAACTCAGGGGCACTCAACACTAAGTTGCATCCCCCAATCCCCCAGCCCTATTTTGTATTTTATTTATAGACAGGGTCTGAGTTGCTTAGCATCTTGCTTTTGCTAAGGCTGGCTTTGAACTTGGATCCTCCTGCTTCAGTCTCCTGAGCTGCTGGGATAACAGGCGTGTGCCATGGCATCCAGCTAATCTTGGGATTTTTAAAGTATTGTAATACTTTTCAGTCATTCATTCAATGATTATTTTGTTTATCTGCAATCATAGGCAGGATGCTGGGAATAAAAAGGCAAATTCATCCTTGCATCATGGATTTGGAAAGCCTACTGGCACTTGATATTGTTAAAAAATCTGGATGGTCCTTTCCCCTTCTCAACCTAAGAGGGTTCTTCTTTTCACATGTGCAAATTTGGGTGGGAGGCACGTGAGAAAAGAAAAGTAACAACATAGGACCTGTATAACCAAGGTGAACCCTAACAATGGATGACAAATACTGCTTCTATTTTTTTAGGCAAAATTGCTCCCCACCTTTTTTATGGGGGAGGGTGATACTGAGGATCAAACCCAGGGCCTACCACATGCAAGGCAAGGCTCTGCCACTGAACTACAATCTCAGCCTTGCATAATCACCTTTTAACTCCAAATTAAACATTCTGAATTCAGATAATCTAAAACTAGCCCACACATTTACCTTGTCTGTGCACTGTCATCTTTCTCCATAAGGGTGGGATGAGGCCTGAATACTAATTCAATTTCACTAGCACCATCCATTACTGGATCAATTGCCACTGTTGCATTGTTATTATCAAGTTCAAGCCCAGAATCATCAGATGTTTTGGTCCGTTTGTTACTAGGGCCTGCTTCCTGATTGCTATGTGTGGATGCATTACTACAGTGTGAACTGTCACCATTATCTTCTGCTCCACTGCCATTTTCAATCTGTTGTTTCTTGCCTCGCTGTAATCTAGTTAAAGAAAAGGGGGAGAAAAAGAAAAGAATGAATGCATAAAATTTATATGCAGGCCTTTAAACCACAAAATATGAAGCATGTTTGCTACTGAACTTTAGAATTCTAAAAAATTTTGATGAGTAAATTTGGTTAGTTGGATAATGTCATTATTTCCCACATGTCCCTAGGAAATCTCACCACACTAGTGATTCAAACAAATATGTCAATTCACTTTTATACTGGCAAGTCCTTATTTGTATTTTATCGTTTTTATGAGATTATAATTCTAAAGAAACGCATGATTCAAATATGAAAATGTAAAATCTCTAAGGGAAGTTATTTATGTCTCTTTCAGGTGCAAATTAGAACCTTCTTAAGCAAATAAAATATAAAGAAGGATGGTTAGCACTAGTTCCCTGGTGACTTCCCTCAAAGTCTGCTAATGCAATGCAAATGAGGAAAATGGGATGGATACAGATGCAGCTCTCTAACAAGCTCAAATTCTAAAGCCAATTACTGGGCAAGGAACTTTGTGTATATAATCTCCTTTCCTCTTCAAAACAACCTGGCAAGGCAGTAACATTTCCATCAATTTGTAGTCAAGAAAAGCCCCCCCCCCAAAAAAAAACTGAGTTACAAAGTTAAATAAATGCCAGGAACAGACCTAAGATGTGATAACAGACTACATTCATTCTACAATATTGCCTGTTTCTACCTGTATAGACCAAAAAAGAGAGAGAGAGAGAATGCGAACAACAGAGGGAGAGAAAGAATGAAAGAAGAAAAAGGGAAAAAAATGACATGTACTTCTGGGGCTAGGGTTGTGGCTCAGTGGTAGAGGATTTGTCTAGCACTTGTGAGGCACTGGGTCCAATTCTCAGCACCACATTAAAAATAAATAAATAAAATACATTTAAAGAGGGAAATGCAGATTCTTAAAAAAAAAAAAAAAAAAAGACATGTACTTCTAAGATTAGAAACAAGGACTAGCCTGATTTTAAAAAAGAAAAAAAAATCAGTAATATCCTGCTTATAAAAATCTATGGATCATCTCAAAACTTTTAAAATAGGGTGATTAATGCATTACAGGGCAAAATTATGATTCAAAAAGACAACATATACAGTGGGATATTATTCAGTCTTAAAAAGGAATGAAATCTGGTCCCATACTAATCATATGGAGGAACAAGCTGAGAACACTGTGCTAAAGTGAAATAAACTAGTCACAAAAAGACAAACACTGATTCCCTTTATAGAATTATCAATTTACACAACATAAAATGGTAGCTACCAGGAGCAGGGGCAAGGAGGGGAATTGGGGAGTTACTGCTTAATTGGTAGAGTTGCAGTTTTATAAGATGAAAAGGAGTATGACAATTGGTTGTATAACAATGTGAATGTAATTAACACAACTGAACTCCATATTCAAAAATGGATAAGAGACAGGAAAAATTTTTTAAACTTCTTTTTTTAAGTTATAGATGAACACAATACCTTTATTTTACTTATTTTTATGCAGTGCTGAGGATCAAACCCAGTGTCTCAGTGCTCTACCACTGAGCTACAACCACAGCCCCAAGACAGTAAAACTAAAACGTGTTTCCTGGCTTTTACGCTGTTTTGGTGTGTGTGATGCTGAGGACTGAACCCAAGGATGCTCTACCACTGAGTTACATCCCCAACTCATTTTTATTTTTTATGTTTGAGACAGGTTCTCACTAGACTGTCCAGGCCTTGAACTTGCAATCCTCCTGTTTCTATCTCCCCAGCATCTGGGTTTAGGGGCGTACATGTACCATTGCTCCCTTCTACTGTTTTAAATGGAATACCCAAATTAAGCCTAGAAACATCTATCTTCATAAAAAAGTAATCATAGAGAACTATGATTAGTTTCCATATCATGCTTTTCAAAAAGTAAGTTAAATATTTAATATTCAGAAAAAAGGGCTACCATGTCAGGCTTTCTTTCCCATTTACCTGTTCATGGCCTGTATCTTCAGTCCTTCCTCAATGCTGTGACTGAGTGCCTGCTGATTATTGTGCTTGTTGATCCTGGCTAATACTCTCTCTTGATGAGCTTCATACTCATCACGACTTGGATAAATTTTGCTGATGAGTGCATCAAAGTTTGGGTCTGGCCTTAGTGATCTTTTGGAAACTAGCTTTTTCCGACAAGTAGGACATTCTTTGTTGCTAAATAAAAAGAGGAAAGAAAGTGTAAATAATGCTAGTATCTTGGGCTAACAACAAAAACATCCAGTTCTCTATTATAGTTATCATCTTTACTAAGTAACAGAAATTTAAAATGATTAACCTGAATTTTCTTGAAAATCTAAAAAATTTTGGAAGCCTCAGACACTATCACTTACATAAAGAAAAATTTGAATACTTTCTAATAATAATTTTAAAATAACCATTTTAAAAATAAAAATCTTTTACCCCCCCCCCCCCTTTTCCTCATAGTCCTGGGGATTGAGCCCAGGGGCACTCTGCCACTCAACTACATCTCTAGCCCTTTTATTTTGAGACAGGGTTTCACCAAGATGCTGAGTCATCACCATCCTTCTGCTTCAGCCTTCTGAATCACTGGGATTACAGGTGTGTACCACAACACCCAACTGTCCTTTCCTAATTTATGTTTCCTCTTTCTAATATCTTTGCCATACAAGAAGAAATTACCTACTACTTATTTACAGGTTATCAACTTTTTTCTTGGAATAACATGTTCATATGGATATTATTTCATATACTTAACAAATAGGAAAACCATGGTTTCATGTTTTGTAATTTTCTCAAAATAAATACTTACCCTATGAAACTTCTGAAATTATATGAAACCTACTATTTCAAAACAAATATTTGCCAATAATTTAAAACTAGACTTTAATGAAATACTTTTGGTGGGGATATATTTCCTCCAACTACAGAGAGCCCTGTCATGGTACAATTTCAGTCCACAGTATAACTCATTTCAACATACCCACTTCTAAGGGCTGTGATAATACAATCTGCGCAAAAACGATGCAAACACTCCTTTGTAGTCATGGTGTTCTTCAACATATCCAAACAAATTGGGCACATTAATTCACTGTGTAGACTTCTAGGTGAAACCACAATTTCCAAGCCATCTGTTATTGCCTCCTGTAAAAGAGTCACTTTAAAATTGAAGGCCACTTAATTTTTTAAATTATGGACAAATATGAACATCTGAAAGTGCTGAAAATGATAAAAATCAACATCTTTGTATCCATCACCCAACTACTACCACTGTCAACTCATAACCAATCTTCTTTCATCTATAATATGATCTTCTAGATCTCCTCAACACCACCACTTCATAAATGCTTTTATCTTAATGCTAAAGATAACAATGTACATAAAAGATTAGTGGGAAATTATCCTGGTATGATTACACTGTTTTCTTACCTGTAAATTGAGGACTAATCAAACAAATTATACCATTTTCATAAATTGCTTCATGCTACCCATTAAAATATTTTAAGATTCCAACAAAAGTACATATTGATTTATAAACAAGTAAATAGGATTTCATTTCTAAATCACTTTTCAACCATAAAGACCTCAAAAGGTCTTATCCTAAGAGCAATTTTATAAAAAGTGTTCAGGTTTTCAGGCTAACCCACAGTTGCTTTAAACCACAACACATCTGAAGTACGTGTATTACCATAATGTAATTGTCCCTAATTGTCAAATTGTCTGCAAAAATGCATTTGGAGTTCCAATGTAGAATTCCAAGATACAGTTCCTGGTGCTGGAGAGTGATTAGTCAATCTACTTGTTTAACCACTACCACTACCCATCCTCCCTACATGTGGCATTAAGAACAAAAGACCACCTAACTCTAAAACCATCAATATCAGCTCAGATGGACTGAGGAAAGTTCTAGTACAGTGGGTAGTGAAAAATAATACAGAAGCTGCAAGTAAGGGTTTTCCAGCATGCTACAGCTGTTTTCACTGTTCTCCATCCTACTTGTGCTTTCTTCAAAATGATCAAAGATCAATCACTTCAAGCCAAGACAGTAATTACAGATGCTGTCCATAAAGGGCTCAAGTAGAATATATTTAAATTTACAATAATAATTACCACTATTATCAAGGACTATTATGTTTCAACCTCTTTAAACAAAATACTGTCAGCATTTTACTTTACTTAAACAAGCATAATTTTTAAATATGTATTTCTATTTTTAATTGACACTTAGTAATTATACACAGTTATAGGGCACGGTGTGACATTTCAATACTTGTACACAATGTATAATAATAAGATCAGGGGGCTGGGGATATAGCTCAGTTGGTAGAGTGCTTGCCTCAGAAGCACAAGGCCCTGGGTTCAAATCCCCAGCACCACCACCAAAAAAAAAAAATAATAATAATAAGAAGAAGATCAGGGTACTTAGCATATCTACCACTACCACCTCACACATTTACCTTTGTGTTAGGAACACTCAAATCCTAACATAAAAACTGCTGATTGAAGAATTATAACCTCTATATTATAGATGAAGAAACTATCACTATGATGATGACCCATTTATTATCAAGTCTATTCTCTCCCTCTTTAGAACATACCTAATAAAGTCCAATTCTGGATAAACCCACTACTTGGAGTTGAAGGCACACACAGAGCAATGTGGGGGAAAAGAAAGAGGAGCACCAGAAATGAGGACCAGAATGCTATGGCTAAAAATTTCATCAGATTGAAATGAGCATTCAACACTGCTCAAACTAGTTTTTTCTTTCTCTATACTCTTTTATACCTTTACTTCTATCTGCAGACATTTTTCTACCTGCAACAGATTACCTTATATCATATTTCATAAAAAGAAAGCTTCCTCACTATCAAACCTATAAATTAAATTATCTTCTCTCTTGTTTCAAGAAGAACTATTCCTCTTCCTATCAAAAGTAAATTCCTTCATTCCTTCTCAAAGACATCCCTCTTTGGATTATTTTATTTGCTGTCAGGCTTCAGCAATCTCTCCCTCTACACTAAATCAGCCTGAGATATTACTATCTCAGTGGGGATGCTGCATAATGAAATGTGAATGACACTCTAGATATATCCTAGAATGTATAAGAAGCAGAGAAAGGGGCATTCTATCTTAGAAAACCAAACAAAATTGAAAACTACTTAATTCCACATTCCCCTCTAGATTTTGCTCCATTTCTCTGCTTCCCTGCACAGCCAAACTTCTCTGAAGAATCACCCATTTGTTTTTCCTGTTACAAACAATTATGATATCCTTCCTTCATGACAAACTGTTTGCTAAATCAACACATGAAGTGTAAGCTAACAAACCTAAGTCAGGACATCTTGTATACAAATTTACTATTATTGTTAGGTTCTACTAAGTTTTCAATTTCTGAAACTATATTCCAGTTTACAAATACCTTATATTTCCCCTAGGTTATCTTGGTCTATATTACCTGAGGTGTTCGTTGTAATTCATATAAACTGAGTTCCCATGTTTTGCTTAATGGTTGAGTTCCATTTGTCTGCACAGCCTGAGACATTGCTAGGAATAAAAATGAGACAAAAATAATTTTAGTATTTGGAAAAAGAAATACTCTTGTATGTGTATCCCAAAAATTGAGTTTGGAACTGCAGTTGGGCTCAGAAAACCGTACTCTAAAATATGCCTCCCTGAACTTCAAAGTGAGAGCACCTGGCAAGAGTTTTCTCTGAAGTTCCCTTGTCTAGTTTACCACAGGTTCTGCCAAAGAGAAACATACTTGCCTTCAAATATTCTTTTTTCTTTTCTGATTGAATTCAGAGAACTTCATCATGCTAGGTAAATAAATGCTCTATCACCAAGCTACATCTTCAGCCCTTTTTCATTTTTTGGGGGGACAGAGTCCCAGTAAGTTGCACAGACTACCCTCAAACTTGCAATCCTCTTGCCTCAAAACTTCCTGGGATACAGATGTCCACCATGTCTGGCCAAATATTCTTAATGAAATTTCATTATCCGAGGAAGACTAAATTCGTGTGAGAAAAAGAAGATGAAAAATCAAACACCACACCTACAGCCCAGAGGAACTATGTACCAGGCTACTATCTGTTGAAGGTTCATTCCTACTCCCCGAAAAATTATTAACCCTCTAAAATTGCCTACAGTCTTTCCCCTATGAAAAGGGTAGGTAAGCCTCAACCAATTGGCCTATCATATTTAGTATGGCTTCTAAGCATTATAAATTTGGATGATTTTTCTCCTTTTAATATGTCTATCAGGGCTGGGGATATAGCTCAGTTGGTAGAGTGCCTGCCTCACAAGCACAAGGCCCTGGGTTCAATCCCCAGCACCGCAAAAAAAAAAAAAAAAAAATGTCTGCAGTTTGCTTCAGCAGAGTCAATTATTAAACCTTCAGAGGAAAACTCTAGGTTTAATCTCCAATGCAATAGTATTAAGAAGTGGCAATTTTGGGAGGTTATTAAGTTTGGAGAAATCAGTGTCGTTTTAAAAGAGGCTTAGGGAACCATTTTGCCATTCTGCTATCGGAGGACACACAGAAGGTGTCATCTATGACCACAGTGAATTTGCTGGTGCCTTTGCCTTGAACGTCCCAGCTTCCAGAACTGAGCTGTAAATTTCTGTTGCTTAAAAATTATCCAGCCTAAAGTATTTTGTTACGGCAGGCCAAATGGATGAAGACAGGAAGTAAATCTCAAAACTAATTTTTAGCAATTGTTAATTGTAAAATAATAAAAAACAAGTTATACACTGGTTTCTCAAAATTACAAAGCGAAGTTTAAGAATATGTCCATTTATAAACATGAATTACTTGACAGCAAGAGACTAAACACTATAAAAAAATGCACAATCATCATTGAATGTATAGAAGAATATCTTAACCCCAAATAATATTTTGCTCAAATTCATGGTCATGGAACTTAGAACTAAATCAAGAAAATTTCAGATTTTTCAGTAAAGCCATATAGTCCAACTCTGCTTACGATACAAAATCTATAGTACTTTAAGCCACAGGTCATTCTGCCTCAACTTCAATCAGTTCTAATATTCCTAATCCTAAGCTCAAAACTGCTAACTCTTCATCCTATATTCCCCTCTCGAGACAAACTGATTAACATCTAATGATTTTTCTACATGAAAATTGTTCAAGTATTCAGAGACCTGATCTTTCTTTTTGACTATCACAATTCCTCCAACTGCTTCCCACTCGACAGTATTTCAAGGTCTCTCCATCACCCTCATTAATTCTGCCTCCTTCCCACTACAAATTAATCGAATATTATTAAGACCAACTTCTCACTTATCTTTCTATAGGGGGATGGACTCCAGTAAACACTTGAGGAAGTGTCACAGATACAAAACTAACTCCCTTGGGACACAGAAAAACAAAGGCCTCTAGTCATACAAATATTTAATAGGTATCTATTATTTATTAGCCAAACATTAGTTTCCTAAAGTTCTTACCTCAAAATTATAGCCTTAAAGGAAATGTTATGTAAAAGGTTAAATTATAATATGATGAGATTAGGTCTAAGGAAGTACAGGGATAAAGTAACATGGAATTATAGAGGAGGATCAGGGAATTTGCGGATTCAAGGAAGGCTTTCACAGAGATGAAATAAGCCTTAAAAAGAAGTTACTTCAGTGGGATTGGAGTACAAAAGCAAGAGGGTTCTAGGCCAGAGACCTGATGTATAAAGAGAGAGAGGCCAAAAAACCAGGTATGCTTATATTTGGAAGGCACTGGAAATTTAAAACCAGAGAGTAACATGATCAAATAGTTTCACAGAAACTCAAGCACAGGACAGAACATAGAAGAACAGAAACCAACTAGCAGTAAAATCGGTAAGGAAACTGTTGGAAGAAAACCTGAGTAGCCATAACTATATGAATGAAGCAGTTAACCACAGGAAAAGTTAGACCACTAAGTGACACACAGGACAAAGATGTAAGAAATAAGGGTCAAAGATGACTTTGTGAAACCAATCACAGTTTACTAAGGTAGAGAACATAGAAGGTGTGAGAAGAGTAGTGGAGTTGCTACACATGATGAGTTTTAATTACTTACAGAAACTTTAGTACAGTGGTCAAGTAGATAGTGAAGAAGAAAAATCCCACTGCTCCCTGAAGGCACATCTGTCCTTTATTTCTATGCTTGGAGGCTAAAGACTAACAGATTAGTAATCATACAGTTTGATTACCATGGACCCAAGCAACCAATTTTAAGTATGGCTAGATGTCTGCTTTAGCAACTCTGAATCAAAGTGAAAGCTGCAAACTTCTCTTGACAGAACTCATCTCCTCTACATGTTCTTACTATAATCCTAAATTATTATGCTTACTAAAATAGATGGCACAATTTCTCCAAGGATAATTTATAATTACCTCAGTTATTATGGAAGATTTTGGACATGTCAAAAATAGTATTTCTAAGAAAAGCTCAAGAAAAGAAAAGAAAGCACTGAAAGTACAATGGCTAGCTGATTTTGGTGTATTTGTGGGAAGGAAGGAGGGCCCAAGGCTTCCTATTTTGCCAATCTGATAATGTTACTCCTCATCTAATTTTTGAAGGTAAAACACGTTAATATGTCCTCTTTGTGAAGGAAGAACACAAGTACTGCACACCTAATGATCCAACTTTTCTGGGATCTTCCCAGAAGACTGACTTCTATCTGTCCTATCTTGGAGTGCTGACAGCTAGCCCAGGAGGGATCAGAGAGAACAGAGAAGTTCAGGTGGGTGGTGTCAGTATGGTCCCCTGGTTCAGAAGAGAATGGATGAAAAATCACAACTCCCAGCTTCTCTCTGGGAAGGAAACAGGCGGAAAGATCCATGACCTAACTTATCTAAGTAATGGCTAGGAAACTGTCTTGCTTGTCTTAGAATGCTGGAGGAACCTGGAATACTCCAAACATCCAGAGACTACTAAGGACAAAGACAGTAGACTGGACTAGTACAAAGATTTGTGGGGCTCCCAGAATCTCTGGTCAGGCTGATCCTGGATCTTCTGTGCAAGGGCAGTGTCAAGACTGGGAAAGATAGTTATTTATAGTCTGATACACAGTGTTAAGGAAAATGAAGAAACAGGGAGGAGATATGTTCCAAACAAAGGAATAAAACACATCTCCACAAACTGACCCGAACGAAAGAGATGTATGATTTCCCTACCAGAGAATTCTAAATAACTCAAAAAGCTTCTCACCAAGGTCAGAAGAATAATGCATGAACAGCAAGAAAATTTCAAAAGAAAAAAAACTTTTAAAACTACCAATGGAAAAATAATGATGCTGAAAAATAGAATTTGTTACCATTTGGATAATCTAGGATATCAAAGGCTTTGGAGAGTTTTCTAGTCCTTTTTTATCTCTATGTCCGCATTACAGTGTTTGCTGGTATCAAAAGTCTTAAATAGTATCCTATGGATGCTATACTTCCCAGATAGTATAGCAGATGATTCTGAGACCAGGGAGAGAGAAGGAAAAAGCCAATCTTGCTGATTGCCAAAACCATTATCGCAATTGGTAAGAACATGTCAGCAGTGTAGATATTATAGTGGCCTTCCCTTTAACCTAGCTAAAGAGAGTGTCAAAAGAGGGACTGAGAACAAAAATTTCCATTTTTGCCTCCAGACACATATAGAGGTGTCTGTAAATTCTACTCTTGATGGAAGGACATGATACACACACACACACACACACACACACACACACACACACCAATTTCCACTTTTAGCAGTCACTGAAGGTAAGTGCTCAAGAAATGATCTTTCTTTGCTCTAGGTCAATAAAGTGCTTCGTTTAAATTCAACTTAAATTCTACTCTTCCCAAAATACTCTACAACCTTTTCTCTTCTTTGGCTTAGTGAGGAGTTGCATTTCTGCTTGCAGTTCTCCCTTGCCCTTGCCAAGCCAAAAGTAAAGTACACCTAGCTTCTGTTTTTCAGATCTGAATATTGATTTCAACCAATAGTATTTGAGCATCACCTATAAATGTAGAAACTAATACATAAATAGAGCAGAGGAAAAGAACAAAAATGGATGTCCTAGGTAATAAAGTCTGAAAGACTCAAGAACAAGGCAGAAACCAGAAGACAGGAAATGAAGTATCAATAAAATTTCAAGGATTCTTTCCATGGACCAGAATTTACTTCGGAGACTGACTGAAGATTTGTGCCACACAAAAGAATAAGATCTCGGTCTACCCGAGGTCTATAAAAAGACAAAATCACAACAAATTGAAAGGTCTACTTGGCTTTTGATCTGTTTGTTTTTTCTTTAAACAATTCTAGAATTGGGCAACAAAAACTTAAGAGTTGCTTTTGCTAAAAGCTCTAACTCTTTACTCACACCTGCAAATTTTCAATGGGTAATTAAAAACAGGATTAAAAAATGTGGCAAGTCTGCCTCCATTTCATATCTGTCTTCTTTGCTCTGACTCATTCTGTCCTACACTCACCTCGGATTCCAGGGAACAACAGGCTGTGATGAAAACATCTTATGATGAGTTAAAACTACCCCCAAGCAACAGCAACTTTCTTTTGACCAAAGGCAAGTCCCCGCCTGACCAATCCTGAGATAATGATCAAAAGGACCACAGTATGACCAAGACTAGTTGACAATGCATACTTTTACCCCACTCTTTTCCTTAAATAATTTGGAAAGTCAGGTGAGTATCCCTAAAGACAGGGCTGAGGACACTGGTCCCCTTGTCCTCCTGGTATAACTATACTGATTAAAGTTCCTTTCCTGCCTTCACTTCTACTCCTCTTTGACTGGCATCTTGGGAGGGGTGACACATACACACACACCCATTTTTATATATAAAATGGGTTAATACAGAGGCAAAAGACACACTGGAATAGGTTCACAAAAATACTAACACTGAAAGTTACATGTTGTTTATAAGTGAATAAAGCAAAAACACTACCTTATCAAAATGTATGGGATATGCAATGAGAGAAATTTCCCTCAGAAGTATTTATAATCTAGAATTTTTAAATAATAAAACCACAAAGATGGAAAAAAATGAACTAAGCACTAGAAATCAGAAAAACAAACCTAAAGAAAAGGGAAAAATGATCATTACAAAAGCAGAAGTCAAATATCTAGAAACCAACCTGCATCAGCATCCCAGGTGCACTTGATGAAGGCTGCCATCAAATACCAGATGACCACAGAGCTCTGTCCACCTTACTGCTTTGACAGCGCTAAGATGTAGCTTTAAAGAACTCTGCCAAACATTTCTTTCACCAATCTATGGGAAGAGGTATGCTGAGAAAATGAAGTTGCCTAAACTCCTTGAGAAAATCACCTTAAGGAGGAAAGACACATATTGGCTGTTTTAGCAGTTTTAGTCCATGTCAGCAGGCTCCATCGCCTGCTGGATGGCAAAACATCATGGCAAGAAAAATGTGGTGGAGCAAAGCTGCTCACCTCATGGCAGTCAGGGGGGGAAGGAGGAAAAGAATGGGGGGAAGGGTGTTTCCTCTCAATCTAGTCAAGCTTGACAACCTAGACTCACCATCACACTTCTTTAGAACACCAAGAAACCAAATCACAATGACTGGGAGAACAGGCTGAATAAGTGTAGATTACACTTAAGAGAAAAAAATGAGTCAATTACTACTGGACCCATGCAAACTGGTCACCGAAAAAATGACTTGTATGACTTCAATGAGATGCATTGCCTGAATAAGCAGGTGAAATCTACCAAAAATATGCAACCAAAATGCAGCAAGATGTGGAGGAGACTAAAATCTGGTATGAGAGTATCTCCAATGAGCTAAGCCTTAGGCTGACTACCCCAATCAAGGGGGTGACTTCCCGGGTTACCAAAGCAATGTATGCATGTTGGGGTTGTCTTAACCTTTCTTCACATTGCACCAACCAACATCCACTTAACTTTACATTATAATTGAACCATTCCTTCAAATAAAAAATTTGGTACCAAAAGGAAGGGGTATAAGAGAAAATGAAGATTTAACAATGACATATTTTTACATTTCTGCATGATCAGGTATTTCTGATCAAAGAAATCTGTCCTTCAAAAAATAAGCTTTGAGGGCTGAGGTTGTGGCTCAGTGGTAGAATACCTGCCTAGCATGTGTGAGGCCCTGGGTTAGATACTCAGCACCACATATAAAAAAATGAATAAAACAAAGGTCTATCAACACCTAAAAATTAAAAAAGAAAAACAAAAGCCTTGAAACTTAAGGTGGAACTTGATAGACATTTGGCTCTCTGTACAGTATTTACATTTCAGAAGGGATGAAATCCCATACTATGCACATATTCTAGGGGTTATAAATTTTCAGACTTGTCTGATCTTCTCCCCTAAAATTTTTATGTCAAAGATTAAGAAGCTAGTCCTGAGCACGGTGGCACACGCCTGTAATCCCAGCACTTGGGAGGCTGAGACAGGAGGATCACGAGTTCAAAGCCATCCTCAGAAACTTAGCAAGGCCCTAAGCAACTCAGTGAGACTCTGTCTCTAAATAAAATACAAAATAGGGCTGGGGATGTGGCTTAGTGGTGGAGTGCCCCTGGGTCCAATCCCCAGTACCAAAGAAGAAAGAAAGAAGCTAGGATCCTCTTACCCCTTCCATTCCCAGGGAGAATCTGTTTATTTAGAGAGTAAAGGTCTAGTACCTCCAAGGGGCTGAGTTGTGTACAACAGATACAATATTCCAAGATTCAAAATTTCTGGATCCTAACCTACCAAATGAATACCCTGCTGTCATGGCACTGACCTGGGGGAAGAACTAGAGTAAAGAAGAACTGGTGAGATAACTCCTGTAATATTATTCTGTCCCTGCTCCAGAAAGCTTGTCCACTTCCAGAGTAATACAAAGAATTACATATATTAAAATTTATCATTCAGCCAGATGCAGTAGTGCATAGCAGTAATGCAGTGACTTAGGAGGCTAAGGCAGGAGGATCACAAGTTTCAGGTCAGCCTCAACAATTCAGCAAGACCCTCAGCAACTTAATAGGACTCTGTCTCAAAGAGGGTTGGGATGTAATTCAGTGGTAAAGCACCTCTGAGTTAAAACCCCGGATACCAAAAAAACAAAAAACAAAAACAAAATGTGGCGTGTAAACTACTGAATACTTGTATACTATTATGGGTTAATCCTTTGAAGACTAGTTTGGGAATATAAACACTGATCATAATTTTTTTCTACATAAATACTCATTTTATGGTACCTGGCAAAGTAATAGAGAAGCTCCATAAAATATCATTTCTATCTGACCCCTACACTACAATCCTTAAGTACACTGACGAGAGTATGAAAAAACTTCAGTCAAGTCTATAGAAGCTAAATGCAACAAAGAACAGGGTTCAGAGGGGAAAAAAATTGAAATTCCATGTTCCCATTCAACTCTTTTGAAACTCCAAAACTCTCAAATCCTCTAACTGGGCCTTACATATGTTCCCAAGACCATTCAAGGAAACAAAGAACTACTAAATCATAAATTCCTCAACAGTAAGGACTAAGAATTTATTTTAGGGATGTCCTTATATTATGGTACAAGAAATGAGACAACTAGAAAGTATACAAGTCAATCTACATGGATTTGCATTTAGCTCTGTAAGTTATTAGCTGTGGCTATCACAAATTTCTCAACCTCAGAAAACTTTTTAATCTGCAAATATAAAAATTTGCAGGGTCATTGCCAAAGCTGAATGAGATATTCATAAAAAGTACTAGAACATTACATAAAACTAAAACGGTATCATCACCTTGATTTCAATTTAAAGAAACATCCTTATTTCTTAGCCCTCTGACATGTAGAAAACTAGGAATAACAAAACATTTAGCCACTTGCTAACTCATCAAGATTTCAGCCAGGCAAGGTGGTACACACCTATAATCGCAGTGACTAGAGAGGCTGAGGAAGAGGACCCAGGTTCAAGGTCAATCTGGACAACTTTGACCATCTCAAAATAAAAAAATCTGTGGGTATAGCTCAGTGGTAAAGCACCCCTGGGTTCCACTCCAAAAAAGGAATTTGTATTAATTCTTTCAGAAAGAGTAAATTATTTTTGAGAAGAACTGGAAGTTAGGTACTAGACGTTTGTTATATACCTCATATGATAGAAAGACAATGAGTAGGCTGATTCTAAAGGACTCATTCAAGGATTATAACAAAAATGTCAGTGCAGACTTGTCAGGTGTCTACTGTTAGCAGCCTATAGTGGCTAAATACCAAATGCAGTTCCTAGAAGATTAAGGGGGAAAGAAGTATAGAGATGTTTTCAGATTGTATTTCCTAAGAAATTTGTGAATTCTTTATAAAATATTTTTTGCATTATCCCTCCTCCCCCAAGACACACACTACCTTTGAGGAGAGGAAGATAACATAGGCTAGACACACTGCTGCCTAACAATTAAGGACACAGGACTAAAAGCACAGAGAACCTACATGGCCCTTATTCTTTGATCAGACTTTCAATAAACCAAAGTCTCAAGAGAGACCATGGCACATGGTCACTATGAACTCAATTCTTGGATGAGAGTCTCAACTATATATTTTCAATAGCATAGGTAAAAGATGAACACATTAAATACCAGATGTGCAGGAAAAAGAGATGACATTCTGTTGTAAAATGTTAGGAGTCTAAATTACACTCTTAAAGAGTAGCTGAAGGAATAGGCAGCCTTGAAGGAGCTTCCAGATTAGATGAAACACTTTTCTCAAAAAAGGAACTTTAAAATAAAATTTAATTTATTTTGAGCTAAATTCTCATGAGTTCTGTGCCTAAAAATGTTTACCAGCTGCTTTAATCATAAAAATTGCCTGGTCTATTCAGAACATCTAAAATAAAACTATAGTCTAAGATGAGTAAGCTATAAATTATACCCCCTAAAAAGGGAAGGAACTTAGGTGAACAGGGTTATTTAGAAATGTCCACTTACACTCTGAAGAATGATTGCTACATCAGTTTTCTATGGGTGCTATAACAAATTCCCATAAATTTGGTGCTTTAAAACAATAGTACTTTATTCTCTTACAGGTCTGGAGATCAGAAATTCGAATTCAGTTTTCACTGGGCCAAAATCAAAGTGCTAACAGTGCTACGTTTCCTCCAGAAGCTCTAGGGGAGAATCTGTTCCTTGCCTCTCTCAGTTTGGGGTAAGTAAAATTTCCTGCCTTATGGCTACCATATCATTCCAGTGTGTTTGCCTCTGAGGTCATATGGCCTCCTCTTTTTTGACTGTAATTTCCTCTCTGCCTCCTTCCTCCCCCCTGCCACAGTTTTTATTGGTGTATTATAAATATACATAATAGTAGGATTCATTGTTCAAAATTCCCCCACCACCACACTTTCTGGGTTTTTTGGGATTTTTTGGTTTTTGTTGTTTTGTTTTTGTGCTGGGGATTGAACTCAGGGGCACTGAGTCACATCCCCAGCCCTACTTATTTATTTTAAAAATATTTTTTAGTTGTCAATGGATCTCTTATTTATTTATACTGCAGTGCTGAGGATCTAACCCAGGCCCTCACACATGCCAGGCAAGTGCTCTACCACTGAGCCACAACTTCAGCCCCCTATTTATTTATTTTGAGGCAGGGTCTTACTAAGTTGTTTAGGACCTCATTAAATTGCTGAGGCTGGCCTCGAATTTGAGATCCTCCTGCCTCAGTCTCTGAGCAACTAGGACTGCAGGTATGCACCACCATACCCAGCAGTATATGGACACTATGCACTAACATAAGGACATACGCACTGACACTCAGGGCCCACCTAGGTAATTCAGAATAATAGCATTTCAAAATCATGAATTTAGGGGGGATGTACCGGGGATTAAACTCAGGGGCACTCAGCCACTGAGCCACATCCCCAGCCCTAATTTTGTATTTTATTTAGAGACAGGGTCTCACTGAGTTCTTAGGGCCTCACTTTTGCTGAGGTTGGCTTTGAACTTGCAATCCTCCTGGCCTTAGCCTCCCAAGTCACTGGGATTACAGGCATGGGCCACCTCGCCTGGCAAAATCATTAATTTAATTACATATGAAAAGCCCCTTTTTCCAAGTAAAGACATTTACAGGTTCCAGGGATTGTAATGTGGTTATCTTCAAGGTTTCATTTTTCAGTTGACCACATTTGACAAAGATAACTAACTGTTAACACACCAATGAATACAACTCATTCTTCATAGACAACACTTAAATCTTTCTTCTACATGTGACTGGTTTCCTTAATTTGTTTTTACACTGTGAAATAAATAACCAGGAAATATAATCACGTTTGAATTATTTAGATTTCTCGTTTTCCTAGGCAGCATTTTTCTTCATTAGAGATATACTTCCCTAATTACTATGAAACAAAACTAAAAAGTTCCTCTCTCTTTTTTATTTTTGGTAGTACTGAGAATTGAATTCAGGGGTGCTTCTACCACAAAGCTGTATCCCCCAGTCTTGGTTTTGTTTTTCGAGATGGGTGTCACTAAATCGGCTTTGAACTTGGTGATCCTCCTGCTTCAGCCTCCCAAGCAGCCAGCTGGGATTAAAGGTATATGGCAAGGGTCAGCACTTTCTGTCCTGAATGAGCAATTTTCCTGCTTAGTTAAAAACATTGCTTACAGAATACAGGTGTTAGATTTTAGAAATGTACTCAAGACTAGGCAAATCAGGGAACTATAATAAATTCTGAGTAAGCAATCCAAATGCCATCATAACATTGCCTACAGTAACTATCACCTCATAAATACCACTTTCAGCATTTTAATCTAAAATTACAGCTGTAACTTCTGTAAACTTCTAAAAACACAAATAGTTATTTCCTTATTGAAAAAAGTGCCATTGTACTTAACATCTGGAATACTCATCTAAATTATTTTTGGAAAGCTAATAGCTTCTTTATTTCAAAAGGTAATATAATCAATTCCTAATTGGATTATGTATCTTTTCCACACCGTGGAACACAGTATAGGAACACAGAGCAGGAACCATTTAAAGGTGATTTTACAAATCCTCATTATTCAGTTTTAATTAAGTTTTTGAGTACTAGTAATAAATGTAATGTTTTCTAGACCCTATAATTAAGTAATTGTTAGAGGAAAAATGATGCTGTTAAGATTTTTAAGGCTTAGCTTAAAATGCAGATCTAGACAATTGAGTGTGATCTGGGCCCTCTAAACATATTTCTCCTATCACCACTTCATCTCTTCTAATGAGACATCCTTACATGCACATATAGGTACTTTTGTAGTAGCCCAAATTTAGTTTTTCTCTAAGGTTTCAGAATATACCTATTAATGTCCAACACTGTTCAACACCAATTACATCAGGAGTAGTCATTTTCCTTCTGTCCCCTTGTCTATCCATACTGGAAGCTAACAGACCCATAATAAACACATCAAGCTGAGGAAACATTTACTGAGAACTCTCATTGTGAAAGATTATGAAAACCTCCAAGAGATTGTTTTCAGTACAATTTGATAAATGTTACAAGAGCAACAAAGAAGTCAAATGGGGGAGCAGAAATCAAAACAGGTTTCCTAGAGAAAGAGACTCCTTATTAGAGGAACAGTTTAAGGTTAAGTGAAAGATAATCAGGTAAAGAAAGAAAAGCTGCCCAGAGGACCAATATAATAAATAATAAGCAAAGGTAGAACACAACGTGGTATTTGGCTCCCCATAGTTTACTATGAAATGGGTTATATGAGGGCAGTAGGGAATAGCATGGCATAAGGCTGAAAAACTGAACTGTGGATCACATCAGGGAGATGTAATATGCTATGCAAATGTGTCAGGAAAGATCCCACAGTACAAGGTCAGATTTGCATTTAGACAGAGAGGTGACCGCTGGCAAGAGTGGAGAATGGATTTGAGGAAGGTTTGTATTAGAACTGTCAATGATAATGCCAGGAGCAGTGGCACACACCTGTAATCCCAGCAATTTGGAAGGGTGAGGCAGGAGGATTGCAAGTTTGAGGCCAGACTCAGCAGCCAAGTGAAACCTTGTCTCAAAATAAAAAATAAAAAGAGCTGGGGATGCAGCTCAGTGATAAAGTGCCCCTGTGTTAAATCCCCAGTTTAAAAAAAGAAAAAAAAATCCCTATTAATACAATGGAAACAGGATGGATTGGGAAAGCAGGGTTCAAAAATACTTAAGAGGGCAAAATACATGGGATACAGAAAACAAGACAGAAAAGAAGTGCTCCTAAACTTCTGACTGCATAGGTGTTGATGATAAAAAATAAGACAGTAAAACAGGAAATGGTATTTTTACTACTTCTGTTTATTAGTGAATGTTTTAACCAGAGTAAATGAGAAAAGGAAAGTGAAAAAAATGAAAAAATTCAGTCAAGTTGTGGCAGGGCCACACACACACACACAATTAGTTGCATTTCTGTACACTAACAATGAACAATCTGAAAAGGAAACAAATATATCCCATTTACAATAACAAAAAAGAATATACTCATGTACCATGTAACCATATTCCAGTAAATGACAGACCACATATACATTGGTAGTCCCACAAGATTATACCACCTAGTGACATAGTAGCCATTTTAGTTTGTATAGGTACACTATATGATATTCACCCAATGATGACAACTCCCACCAACTCATATCTCAATAACGTTCCCAGTGTTAACTGGTGTGTGACCATACTTAAGAGTAAACTTAACCGAAGGAGGAAAAAAAAAAATCTGTACACTGACAATTACAAAGCACTCCTGAACGTAATAAAAGACTTAAGTAAATGGAAAGACATTCTATGTTCATAGGCTGGAAGATTTAATATGAAAATGAGGATAGTACTCAAAGTAATCTACAGATTCCATGCAATCCTAATCAAAATCCCAGTGACTGTGTTTTGCTCGTTTAGTTTTTTTTTTTTTTTTTTTCAAATATTGAAAACCCCATCCTAAAAATTCTTACAAATTCTCAAAGGGCTCCAAATAGCCAAATCAATCTTGAAATTGAAGAATAAAGTTAGAGGACTCCTATCTCTGGATTTCAAAACTTGTAACAAAGCTAAAGTAATCAAAATAATGTCCATCAACAGATGAATGGATAAACAAAATGCGGTACATACATACAATGACATATTACCCTACCTCAAAAAGGAATAAAACTCTCATATTACATGCTATTACCATAAACCTTGAAAGCATTATATATTAAGGAAAATACCCAACACAAAAGGTCAAGGATCATATGATTCCACTTACATGAGGTACCTAGACCAAATTACTACTCAGAAAATAGAATGATGGTTAGCAGAAGCTGGGCAAAGAACATAGTGGGCAGTTACTATTTAATGAGTAGACTTTCAGTGTGGGATTATGGAAGGGAACAGTGGTGATGGCTGCCCAACAAAGTAACTGTAATTAATGCCACAGAACTGTAGGAAGTATGACCAACTTTGTCATGTATATTTTATCACAATAAGAAAACAAAAATTTATGCCTGGCAGGGTGGCACACACCTGAAATCCCAGCGGCTTGGGAGGCTGAGGCAGGAGGATCTCAAATTCAAGGTCAGCCTTGGCAACTTATCCAGGCCTTAAGGAACTTAGCAAGACCCTGTCTCAAAATAAAAAATAAAAAGGGCTGAGAATGTGACTCCAGTGGTAAAGCACCACTGAGGGGTTCAATCCCTGGTACTGAAAAAGAAAAAAATTAAAAAGAAAAACAGAAAATGGTATACATTTCTAGAAAGAAATGGAAAGCTGAATTCCCTTTTGGACTGCTTGCATATAAGGTACATGCAGGTCACCCAGAAAAAAAACACACATAAAGCCTGAAAGACTTTGGTGGGAAGCTGTAGCTTATAGCAATTGACCCAATAAAATTAAAGAAAACATGGAATAAGGTTCAAAGGAAACTAGGCTTGTTAAATGAATTCACAGGTCTTGGATGAATAATTTCACAATTATCCCACCATACATCAGCAATATAGACTCACTGTACCTGGTTAAAATACAATACTTCAGGAGGTCTAGGGGAGAATACCTTTTGTTTTCTAGCAGTTAGAAGATACCTCCATCTTTTTAGCCTGTGGACCCTTCCTGTCTGAAAGAAGACAATACTATCTGGCAGAAAGAAACCTACCTTAAACCTTCAACAACTCTTTGAGGCACTACCAAAAAAACCCAAAATATAAAATCCTGCCAGTGTTGAAATAAAGTACCCATTTAATAGGATTTTGTGAAGATATCAAGACAAGCCAACCTATCCTATCCAACATACATTCCTTACAATAAAGGAGAAATGGCAGATTGTTTCAAGGGATAATAAACATTAATCATAACTCATAAGTTATTTTACTCAGCTACAATGTTACGGTTAGATAAGAGGGAAAATTCTGGTGTTTTGTTATACACAGATGACTGTGGTTAAGAATAATGTATGTTTTGCCGGGCGCAGTGGTGCACGCCTGTAATCCCAGCACTTGGGAGGCTGAGACGGGAGGATCCTGAGTTCAAAGCCAACCTCAGCAACTTAACGAAGCCCTAAGCAACTCAGTGAGACCCTGTCTCTAAATAAAATACAAAAAAGGGCTGGGGATGTGGCTCAGTGGTCGAGTGCCCCTAAATTCAATCCCCAGTACTAAAAAAAAAAAAGTAATGTGTACTTCATTTTGGACTATAATACTGTATCAATCTAAGATACGGTAAAATATCCTATTTATGAATTCTAAATATCCTTTTGAATTAAGTCTTTAACTAGGGTAGATTGAATAATGACCCCCAAAGACATCAATGCCCTAATTCCCAAAGTTTGGAATATTACTTTACATGGGAAAAGATAATTACAGGGCCAAGGTGGTCAAACTAAGAATTCAGAGATGAGAAACTTATCCTGGATGATCCAGATTTGGTCCAATGTAATTATGAGGGTCCTTATGAGTCAGACAAGGTGATATAAAGACAGAGCAGAGTCAGAAAAGGAGATGTGACAAAAGAGGTACAGGTAGTGGTCAAAGAAAGAAATCTCAAGACACAAAATCACTGGCTTGAAGACAGATGAGGGGGCTATAGGCCAAAAGATGTAGGCAGCCTCTAAAAGCTAGAAAAGTAAAGGTATTCTCCCCTAGAGGGCCACAAAAAATTCAGACCTTCTGACACCTTAATTTTAAACATGTAAGACCCAGTTTGGACTTCTCTCAGAATTTACCACAATAAATTGGTGCTTGTTATGGTATGGAGGAGAAATGACTGGGTAATGACTGAATCTAATCAGGGAATTAATCCTCGGTAGGATTAACTGAGTGGTAACTAGAAGCAGGTGGGGTGTGGCTGGAGGAAGTGTTTTATTGGGGGCATGGCTGTGGGGTATATATTTTGTATCTGGAGAGTGTTGTGGGTGTGGGTGGGGGGGTGTGTGTGTCTGCCTGTCTGTGTGTTTCTTTCTTTCTCTTTCTCTCTTTCTCTCTCTCTCTCTCCCCTTCCTGATCATGTGAGATGGTTTCCTCTGCCACACTCTTGCGCCATGATTATCCTGCCTCACCTCATGCCCGGAGGAATGGAGCCAGCCTTCTATGGACTAAAGACATCTAAAACCATGAGCCCCTAAATAAATCTTTCCTCCTTTACAGTTATTCTGGTTGGGTCCTTTTAGTCATAGCAGCGAAAAAGCTGACTAAAACAGTGTTGTTTCAATTTATTAATTTATTCCAGCAACAAAAGGAAACTAATACAACAGGTGAACCCCAATTATCAGGAGAAACCCAACAGAATAGGAGAAGCTGAAGAAAAATACAAACTTCAGTTTATTTGCCCAGTGAAATCTCGTCTTCCACAAAAGAAAACTAAATGCACCCATGGGAAAAAGTCTTCCTCTAGAAAACTAGTTCTCAATTTTAATTGCCTATAGAAATTATCTGGAGAACTTTTAAACAATGTTGCTATGTAAGTTCGATTTTAAGCCAACTGAATTTGGCTTCTCTCATGCCCCAGTATAGTTTAAAAACCAGTCAAATAGGTTTTATGTGCAGTCAGACTATGAATCAGAGCTCTATACAAATATTAATGTCTTAGTGACCTAAGAAATTTCTGACTTTCCCAAATATGACTAGAAGTTCCTGAAACAATAAAAATGTGGCTCAGAATTCATTTATTCCATGGTTTACTAAGTTTTGCTGACATCAACTTTGACAAAAAGAAGTTACAGCAAAAAATTGCCTAGGGACAAATTTCCAGAAGTACAATTATTGGATCAAAAGGCAGATAATTTTCTTATTCTGACAAATATTGCTAAATAGCTGTACTAACTTACAATTCCACCAACTAGGAGTTAGTAATATGTTTTAAAAAGCCTGCCCCATCTGATAAAGTAGGAATAACACTTCATTGTTGTCCTAATTCACAAGTCTCAATCATGAGTGGGAGGGAGTATTTTTGCACAGTTTTTACAGGACATTTTTTAGCCTGTCAATTACTTATACCCATTTTTATCAGCTCTTTAAAGAAAATTTGTAAGAAAATGACCTTTGTCTATTAAAAGTGTTTCTGCCCAGTTTCTCAATTTTGTTTTTAACTTCTTTATGACATGATATTTTTTATATATTTTTATTGTATTTAACTTTTTCTCTATGGCATCCACATTCTAAAATTATAAAACATCCACCTATACTTATTACTATTTTTAGGGGTTTTTTTTAAATGTTTAAGAGATCAGGAATCTAATTTTTCCATTCCATGTAACTGGCAAGTTACTCCAACATATTTATTGTCCTCTCTTCTCCACTGACAACTTAGCACACTCTTTTAACTCATAACAAACATGAAAGAATGTGTGTATATATACATGATATTTACCTGAAGAGTATATGGAAACTCTGTAAAACAAAAGATTAATATACTCTTACCTTCCTACATTCAACAATAAACACCTAATCAGATACACAGCATGAGAAATTCCTTGCATAAGGAATTCTTTGTATTAAGGTCATGAACTGTGATAGTAAGCACCAGGCATACTGTCTCCAAAGTTCCCTTTGCAAAAGCAACACAACTGTCACCCAGGCTGGCTGCCCCATCCACAAAAGCAGTTAAAAAGTTCTCCCTAGCACCATTCTCCCTCGTTTGTACTCAGCCTTGTTAAAATATTTGCTGCCACTAGATGGAGACAATTTGATGGTAAGAATATTGGTTACTGAACAGGAATAGCCACAAAATTTCTACAAATACACCAACTGTAAAGTTCTGCTTCTTAATTTCAAGGTAACTAACACTAGTCACTTAGTTGCAAATTCAGTTTCTTCTTGTAAATGTATGTCTTTATAGGTAGCCTCAAGAACTCAAAACTTTAAAGACTGTGGAACAAACCTGCTTAAAGAACAAAATCAGAAAAGGAGAACTGTATATGTGAATATATGCCCGTATATTTTATGCCAATATGTATGTATGTGAAAGCTCTGTAAAATATAAGATTAACCCACTATACACCTTCCTACACTGTCAACAATTCTGATACACAGAATATACAAATCCTTTATACACAATTCCATGTACACTGTCCATCAAGTGACAATGTAACAATGTAGAAAGTCACAGCAACATTCCCTTTAGCCACTAAAAATACACTAAAAGTTCCATTTTTCTAGGAATGGCACGATGGTTTGAATAATTATACTTGTGGTAAGAGAGTAACATAAGAAAATAATTAGATTAAGAAAGGCAGAAGTTGAAAGCTGAGGTCTCTGAATTCTTTAAACAGCAAGTGAAATAACCCTTTCATAAAGCAGCTAAGCAATTCATTTCTAGAGATAAAAATTCATATTCTTTAACACAGTAATCTTAGTCCTAAGAAATAATGCATTGATAATAGGTAATAGTTACAGAGTGCTTACCACATAGTAGGAAATTGTTCAATTCCAACAACCCCATGAAGTAAATCCTAAACTACTGCCTTCATTTAATAAATTTAGTTTAATAAATGAGATATTTATGTAACAAATAAGGATAGAGAATCAAAATACAAACAACTTGCTTAAAGGTCTCAATGTTAATGTCAGAGGCAAGATTCAGATCTGTCTGACTAAGGTCATGCCCTTAACCAATACAAATACAATTATTACTGGTACTATAAAAAAAATACCATTCATATGTATGTTTACCACAAGCATGAATTTTGTTTTCATTTCAATCACAATTAATACCATATGCAATGACCAAAAATACCTACAAAATTATGATACCAATCATTTGCATCTATGCTACAATTCGAGCTATGTAAGATTTATGTTCTAAAAGGTAACTTGGAGTTAGAAGTTTTTCAGTTTTCATGGGGTTTTTTTGGGAAGGGGGATTTCCCCTACATCTTATAATTCCTACTATATACAATGTTACCACATTACAATAAGCACAGACTTTTAACAAACATTTTTAAGATAACAAGAGATAAGAATAGGAGTGAAGAAATTTCAGGTGTCTCTGTCAAATAGGATAAGTTTTCATTTGAAGAAAAAAGGAAACGAAATATTATTATGAAGACTATCAACAGTGGAATACAGAAGATATCGATTCTCATTTTGTGTTCTGAAGCAATTCCAAAGAGCACATCAATTCATTCTCATTCTCTGTGTGTGTGTGTGTGTGTGTCTGTCTGTCTGTCTCTCTCTCTCTCTACACACACACACACACACACACACACACACCTGTTTTCCTTACCTTTCAATTTCTGCAAATTGCAATCAAAAAATAAATTCTGGCAGAAGTACCTCCAAAAGTTCTAAAGGCTAAAGGAAAGCCAGGTACTTGGAATAGGAAGCATGGGGGTGGGGGGTGGGGGACTTTAAGGATAGATTTATCTCTGATAAATTTAAAGATTAGGGCTGGAGTTGTGGCTCAGTGGTAGAGTGCTTGCCTAGCATGCATGAGGCACTGGGTTCGATTCTCAGCACCACATATAAAAAAAAATTAAAGATTAACAATCACAAAAGCAGCAAAAATTTGGCATAGTTCATCTATTACCAGAAATTACCACGACTCTAAGCAAGTCAATATATAGGTCGAAACATCATCATCTATAAAATGAGCATGTTTTAGATAATACACTTAAAAAAAAAGAAAGAAAGAAAGAAAAAGAAACCTATTGCTCTGGAAATAATGCAAAGAGCTCCAAACAGAACATATATTGGGAGGGGTAGGGGTGATAAGATGCCACAAGAGCAAAGGTACTTACTAACAATTAGGTATTTATTTACTTATTTATTTATTTATGGGTGGATCAAACCCAAGGTTAGGAGCATACTAAGCAAGCATTCTACCACTGAGCCATACCCCCAACCCAAGCTTTCATAATTTTTAATGCTGAATTATTCAAACAATAAATGTTAAAGAGAAAATCGTAATACCATACTAATAATTTTTTTAAAAAAACAAACAGATAAAACAACAAAATCCATTCACTCATAAGCAAAACTGATTCTATGCTACTGGATAACAAAAGGAAAAGAAACTAACATTAATTCAATAGATCATAATGTTTGTGGAACTTTTTACACAGTTTTCACTCAGCCTCCATTTTTTAACAGAATTTCTACAAGTCCGTGGCTCTTAACTTTTCTGGGCCTATGCCCTCTTTAAGAATCTGATGAAAGTGAGAAACTCTTACTTTCTGGAGGAAAAAAGGACACACAAAAACACGTGTTCATAAAATTTCAGAGTATTCATGGATCCACAGAGATCCCTGGGCTTAAGGCCAAGAACACCTGTTTCACATCATCTAAAAAAGAATCTCCCAAGACTAAATGGGGAAACAGGTTATCTTCTCTAATCCTTTCTTAGTTTTCTTCAGCTGTACTACACAAGTTCCTGCCATCAAAGACAGTAAAAGAGTCATTCTTGAAAAGCCAACTTATGGAGGTAAGAGGTAACTGTTTTCACTCCACTGCCACAATGATCACTGGACCTCCCTACCATCAACATAAATAGAAGGCTCAGAGAAACTTTACAGTCCAACCACAAGGAAATGATTAAACATACATGGTATATCCAACTGCAATTTGCAGTCATTAGAAATGTTACCAAAGTTGGTACGGTGGCACATGAATGTAATCCTAGAAGCTTCAGAGGCTAAGGCAGGAGGATCACAAGTTCAAAGCCAGACTCAGCAACTTGGTAAGGCCCTAAGTAACTTAGTGAGAATGTGTCTCAAAATAAAACATAAAAAGGGCTGGGATGTGTCTCAGTGGTTAAGAACCCCCAGATTCAATCCCTGGTAACAAAAATAAATAAATAACCAAGATCTGATACAAGTGTTTATGATCTTTGATGTTAGATCTTTTTTAACACACAAATTTAGATCTACATATAAAATACAGTTAAAGCTGTGTTTTAAACAAAACCAAATTTATTCTCAAAAGGAAATTCATCAAAATTAAGAGCAGTTGAGTACTGAAAGCATAGATGATTTTTCCTACTCCTTACATTTTCCAAAATTAAAAAACATTTTAAAAATGAATTAAACACCTGAAATGATATCTGATTAAAAGACTATAATTTATGAACCTTCTCCCATTCTTAGCTCTTAAACTACTACTAAAAGGGCTAACACTGATCCTAGAGATTAAAACTAAAAATAATCCATTTAAGAAATGAATGATGCACAATTTATCCTCAAAGTTTTTGTCCTCACTGGGACATCAATGTTGTCTTCTCCTAAATCAATTATTTCAACAGATAACATAAAGGATTTCAGAACAAATTAAATTGACATTAATGTTATCTATATTATACTTAAGTGCTTTTTGTACATGACGGAGATGGTTTGGGGGTGAAGCTCAATGGTAGATCAAGTGCATGAAATGAGGTTCAGAATTCAACTCCCAGCACCAAAAAAAAAAAAAAAAAAAAAAAAAGTCATGAAGACTTCTGGAGGGGAAAAAAGGAAGAAATTAAGAAATTACATTAATAATTAATCCCTGGCTAACTCAAACTGGCAAATGGAATCTATATTTCAATACAACTATAATAATTATAATAACAACATTAGTGAAATTCCAGCTTAATGCTTTAGGCAGTATAAACTATCAATATGTAAACTAAATATACTAAACTATCAGCAACATATAGTTCTGTCACTTTACTGTCACATGAGGAACATGTTTCCTCATGTGACATAAACATGTTCCACATGTTCCTAGAGGACATAATCTCGTAGCTATAAAAAGCATATTTTCACTCAAAGAGCTGTTTTCTTCACAAATATGTTCAATAACGATATTTTAAAAGGAAGGATAAAAAAAATAAATAAATAAAAGGAAGGATAGAAAGTTCACTAAAACTAAACAATTTTTAATCTTGCTAAACAAATTTTTAAAAGCAGAGATTCTCTGAAACTGATGTTAACTCATATAAACCAAAACTGTAAGAGTAATTTCCAGCCAAAATAGTCATAGCATCTGTTTTTGCTACTCCCTCAGGCCCTTGTCATTTAAACAATCTACAAAGTGACAGTTCTGTTCCTACACACATAATGAAATCTGAGGTACTGTTTCAGGATATAAGCAGGATACTTAACCCTGTGGAAAAGAAACTAATGAGGCACACCAACCTTAAAAAGCTAGGGTTACAGTACCATAACTCCTCCCACATCCCATTCCACCCTAACAATTTTCTCAAAATGGAAACTCAAAATCTTGAAATTAGACACAAAATATCACCAGGATCCAAGTCATGAATCAAGGGATCTCTTTTCTTTCCTCATATACATCCCTTATATTTACAATGTGCTTTGCTGTTACAAAAACTCCTTTACCTACATTACCTGACCATCTTAGCAAATAATTTATAAAGCAATGAGAGTAATATTTTTATACAAACTCATAAAGGCCAAGAATCTTGACAACAGTGGAACCGGACCTCGAAATCAAGTCTCCTGCCTTCAATTCTGAAGCTCATTCTATTATACCCAACAAACACTACCCTTTCTGTGATATAGTAAAGCCTTCTATAAAACATGTGGCAGGGTTCCAAGACAACCATCCCAGACTGAATTAGACTCTATATAGTAAATAGTGTAAATAGTAAGGGTTTACGGTTTAATGCAATTACTGGCATGAAGGCATATGTCTTTTTAAAAGTGAAGAATTAGTTGGTTTTAAATTAAATCAATATGGTATGTGCACTGTAGGGGAAAACGAGCAGAACACTTCTAAAATGAAGTATGGCAGATTTGCACATTTCACAATAGCTAACAGAGAGAGTGTAATCAATACAGAAATGAGGAAATAGAGCAGACAATCTTAAAAAAAAAAAAAAGCAAAAGGAAACTGCATGTGGTTTTATTTTTAGGAAAATGACATATTTCTGTCTCTCTCCCCAATAAATAACTGTGAGATTTTTAGAACACTAATTAATAAAGTAATAAAGGAAGTAAGGGAGAATTTTATTCATTCATCAAAAGGAATCTCTGCCAAAATCACTGCTCTGGAATCAGCAGATCAGAAATTCAACATCCCTGTTATAGATAATCTCCTGGTGCTACAGTTTAGTTTAACTGATTATTTTATCCTTCCACTCATATTCATAAAATCAAATACCACCACCCAATTTTCTAATGACCATGGAAAAAGGAAACAATGTCTTTGAGATTTAATTTTCCTCGTCCAGTGAAAAAACATATCTCTCAAATATCTATGTACACAGTACTAGAATACATTGAAAGTGCATAAAGCAATAGTCTTTAATTAAGATGAATAAAGTACAGAAAAATGTTTAATGATGGTTATGATTATGTGATAAAATTGAGACATCTCAGAAAAACAGCTTTAATAGGAGTTGGGTTGAACACAGAATAAAGTTGGAGCAGGGCACAGTGGTGCATGCCTATAATGCTAGTGACTTGGGAGGCTGAGGCAGGAGGACTGGAAGTTCAAAGCAGAGTCAGCAACTTAATATCGAGGCCCTAAGCAACTCGGTGAGGCCCTGTGTCAAAATAAAAACTAAAAAGGGCTGGAGATGTGGCTCAGTGGTTGAGCACCCCCAGAATAAAAAAACAGTACTCCCCCAAAAATAAAAAATAAATAAAGAATAAATTTGGATTTGGGGCTGGAGTTGTGGCTCAGTGATAAGAGTGCCTGTCCAGCATGTGCAGGGCACTGAGTTTGATTCTCAGCACAGGTGAATAAATAAATAAAATAATAAAAGGTCCATCGACAACTAAAAAAAAATATTAAAAAAAGTTGGATTTGATCAGGAATAGATAAAAATAGTACTCATCATTAAATCTGTCTAGAAAGAGAAAAAGCAAGTTGGTTGCTTTGTCTTTGGGTTCCCAACAACACATAATTAATTCATCTGTTACAGTACAGTACAGTAGTTTGTTTGTCATGGCCACTTAGGCTAAATTCCTTAAGGACAAAGACCTAGTTTGATGCATTTTTCTATTCCTAAATCCTTGTGCGAGAGTCTGGCACACAGAAAATAATCAATAAATGTTTTTTTGAAAGTCAAGCTAAGGACAGAGTTCCCAATTTAAATTATCACATTTAACACTATTTGTGCAGGCACCTTATTCATTTCTCAACTCTAAAATTACCCTTCTAAAGTGCTTTATGGTGCTTGGGCTGAGACTGTGCAATTATATTTCACTATCTCTTCTGCCAGATTATGCCAACAGGGGTAGTAAATGGAGACTGGAAAACAGGAATTTCAGACTTCCTTCCAGTTCCTGTCACTAGCAATAGCAGTCCCTGGCCCTGGCAGCAGCATCTGGTTCTAGCCTCCATCATCTTCTGGTACTTCCAGAATCAGCCATAGCACATGCCTTCATAGGTACTAACTGCTGAACAATGCTAACCTTTCCAGAAGTCCAGCACCAGGTCCATGGAACCTTTCTCTGAGTTCTTAGGTTCTTATTAATGTTCCCTTTTAGCTCTTATATCCACCTAACCAATCCCCTTCATTAAATCCTCTTTGTTATTCCTATTCAAGTTTCATAAACAAAGTAATTCCAACTATTCTCCTCCAGATATTTTGCTGCTTCACTAAAGGGGAAACAAAACTTAGGGTCATAGATAAAAATCCATCTTAAAAAGATTAGCCTGAAAACGTCGGTTAAGGTGAAGCATAAAAAACACTTGTGATTTAATTAATTTTGTGACTTCTCCAGTTTTTGAAAGGGGGGATGAGAAATAAAATAATGCAGGGTAGTCCAAGTACACCAACCCACATCCTTTTACTACAACACATATCCTAGAGAAAATGTCTAATGAGAGTTGATCTGCTATTCCCCAGTGCTCTCAGTCCCCAAGTGCCTCTCAATGTGGCAAGAGACCATGCTGAATATGATTCTTGTATTTTAAAAAGACTGGGTTCTTGGGGTAGATTTGTTTTGCTGTTGTTCAACATGCCCCTAAGTATTTCAGCTACTTTTCAAGGAAAGAAACACTGCAGCACTAAAGCTAAGCTGAACTTACTGGCAAACTCTGCCTTCTTATTTTTAAGTATTTTTTGTTTTGTTTTGTTATTGTGCTGGGGAACACTAAGAACAAGCTCTACCAATGAACTACACCCCCAGCCTTAAGCATAATTTTTTTGATATGTATGACTTCCATTTTACAGGTTGATTCTGGAATGTAACTTCTTCATAATATACAACAAGTGGAATTCTAGCACAGAAGGAGGAAAAAAAATGAAAGAAAGAGGCACCCTTGCAGAAGAGTCCATGTTTTTCACTTGGCCTGTTAAAATTTCACTGAATAATAATATGCCCTCATTAGACAATCTGAGATTATTTTTAAAAGTTTTTCACTATTATACTTAATAAAGACAAATATTTTTTACATTCTGACAAAAGGCAGACATGTAAAAGCAGCAAACATGTTAATTTACTCTTCAAATGAAAAGGGAGATGGCAAATTTTAAGCAATTGGGATCTCAGAATTTTTGATAACACAGATAGCTGTTGAGCATCCAACAAGACACATGACTAGGCAGTCATTCAAGTCTACTTCAGTGGCTCAACAGCCCAGGCAAAAGAAAAACTAAGAACATGGCTAGTTCTACTGGAGTTCCTCCACACAGTATAAAACTGAATACTGAGCCACCATCTATTCTTTTAGCATCTACACTCAGGGAATGATCACCTAACTCCTGTCTATGAATAAAGTAAAGTTAGTTTCTACTTAAATGTCAACAGTCCAGTTACCACAGTAAAAGTATCTATGGTATCTATGGTATATCTATGATCAACCAAACTCTCCACAATAAATACCAGAAGATTCAGTGAACACATTAGGTAGAAAGAACAGAAACGTGGATGGGGGAGGTAAGAATCTCTAGACCTTTAGAGAATAGATTGGGTAACTGTTACCGCACTTTTGTACCAAAAGATACCTACTCAGTTAAATGCAAATTGAGTCAGTAAGTTACTATGATACCTAAGATTTCAAAAACATAAAATCAAGAAATTAAACAATTAAGTGTGATGACAATGTCTGTCATTCACAGGGCATACAACAATCACCAATTAAAAGTAATTTGTAGATTTGTATGTGTACAGAACATACATAATCCCACAAGTACTAAAACTGCAAATCGAGGTACAT
This sequence comes from Glaucomys volans, assembly GCA_020662805.1. Taxonomy (NCBI): domain Eukaryota; kingdom Metazoa; phylum Chordata; class Mammalia; order Rodentia; family Sciuridae; genus Glaucomys; species Glaucomys volans. The sequence continues at coordinate 808,979 of JAJEJO010000737.1, read as the reverse complement.
TTTTAGTTTCTTCAGAATTCAATAAATGAGTCATTTCAAAACTATGAAGTGCTTTAAGATATACTAGAAACACTGACATAATTTTGATAAAGTACATTTTAATGTTAACTCATTTCTCTTGCTGGAAGGAATTACACACCTTCCCTAATGTATAGAAATTAAAGTGTCACTGAAACATCTGGTTGTGTATTATTCATTAGGCATATATCACACCTTTATTCCAAAAACTGCTTAAACACAAATCATGAGTAAATCAGATTAAATAAAGAGATGTGAAATGACAAAATGAAGGTCAGTAACAGACAAATGAAATTCCAATCACCTTTGCTGACCTGGCCCACAATTATATCCCCTCAAACCTAGGAGCTTTGAGTGCTCCACACAAGCAAAAAAAAAAAAAAAACCTCAAAATTCCCAGTATTTGAATGTCTGCACTGTCTACATATGCTAATGATTCTATTTGAAAATTTTCTGTGCAGCACATTTAAGGAGCCTTAGCCTATTTTTCAAATTCTCAAACGCACTAGCCTGACTCAGGCAGTTTTCCTTCTTAAATTCACCATTTTATTCATCTATAATTAATCTCAAGCGTGGATTCCACAAGGGCACCTGAGGGAAATAACTAAAATCCTTAGAAAAAGGGACCATATTTGCTGTGCTACCACCGGAAAAAATGGAGTCTTAATATAACTACCCATTACTTTACTAAAACGTTGACTACGTGCATAATCAAAATTTTAAGATACCTGTTGATTGTGACAATCAGAAATTTGAGGGAAAAAATAGGAACACCAAAGAATCATAGTACTGTCACTTAAATACTTCATAAATCAAAGGATCAAATTTTATTTTAAGAACCAAGATCTAACACCAATATCAATTATTTTAAAAACTCAACCATTACACTTAATTCAAGGCAAATTATCTACCAATTACAGTAGGTATTCTAGTTGATCATCTTGGAGGTACCAAAAACAGATTATGTAATGCAAACTGCTCATACATTCGTTTTAAACACTAATTTAAAATACTGAAACCACGGCTCAATTTTTAATTTTCAAAATAATAGCGTATTCCTAAAACGCTGAATGCATATTTAACCTTTTCACAGCAAATTTCTTCACACATCTCAAAGAAGCCTGACATTTTTAAACCACATTACAACGTGAGGCACACATTCTCTAAAACTTCCCACCACCTCCTAAAAGACAACCAAAATGGCTTTAAGGGGATGAACCTATAATTGGTCGGAATGAACCTCAAAGTTTGAAAGACCCGTTTTACTAACACCATCTCTGGGAGCTGGAAGGCGACTCCAGCAGGAGGGAAACGAGCCTGACAACCAGGACGGGAGCTCCCAGGCGACCGTGTGTACCCAGGATCTCAGCAGAAACCACCGGGTTCAAAACGCAAAGCTTCCATCAGAAACCCCGAGACACCCCCTCCCCCCACGGCTCGTCGGGGCAAGCTCGCGGCTTTGGAAAGCAGCAACAGATACTCCAGAGTAGGGGGCGGCACTCCAGGAATGTGTGGGGCCAGGCTGGGTCTCCCCGCAGCCCTCAGGGAACCCCGACTCCGAGCAGCTCCGGCGCACACGAACCCCGACTCCAGGCCCCCGGGGAAGAGGGGATGTTTGCACAAAGTGCCCCTACCCCACCCCCACGGTGCAGACACACGTCCCCAGCAGCGAGGGGGAAGCCCAGAGAAAAAACCCGCATTCCACTCCGCCCGCCTCCGGAGCGCGGCGGCAGTGAGGCTGGGCCCCCGCCCCCGGAGGCAGGGGCCGCAACGCAGCCTCGCCGCGAGGGCAGGAGCCCCGGCGCTTCGCCAACCCGGTCCTCCGCGGCGGGCTCACCCCCTCCCCAGGACTCTCGAAGAACCGCGAACAATGAGAAGCCGCCTCCCCCGCCATCCCCGCGCCCAGCGCGGCCGGGGGCGGCGGCGCCATCTCCCCTCACGCCCCCGCGGACACACACCCCCCCTCCCGGGCGCGGGGCCGCCGTCAGGCGCCGGCACCGAGCGGACGCGCGTCCCATCCGGCCGCTCCCGTGCCCTTCGCCTGGCCGCCCGCCCCACTCACCGGCTCCTACCCCAGCCCGGGGCTCCGCTGTCCGCGGCCGGAGCGAGACTCGGGTATCAGCCGCCGCGGCCGCCGGCGCCGCCGCACAATATGGCGAGCCTCGGCTTCCGCAATGGAGCTCGGGAAATACAACAGGGGCCGCTCAATATTCATGAGAGACTGAGGGGAAGCCGGCTCGGCCGGCGCTGCGGGGAGGGCGGGAAGAAGCGAGCGAGGGAGGAGGCGGAGGCGCGGGACGGGGACGTGCACGGCGCGGGGAGGCCCGCGGCGCGAGGGGAGGGGGCGCTGCCGCGTGCTGGACAGGACGGCCTGGGCGCCGCGCCCCGCCCCGGCCGGCGCCCCGCCCCCGCCCGAGGCCACGCCCCCGCGCCCCCCGCGGCCCGACGCAGCCCCCGGGCTACGCCCGGCGACGGCGGCGCCACCTCGTCCTCAACGAGCACTCTCCTCGAGTTCTCGTCCCTGCCTCGGTACACCTGGCGCGCCTCCGCGGCCAGCTGTAGGGGTTTAGGCTCAGACTGCTGTCCCAGACTGGGTCCTCGTACACCCGTCCCACGCGGTAGAAATCCTCGTCAGGTTTTTAACCTCCGTGACTTTGCCTGAACTCCGGCACCCTGGAGTCCCCCTGACACACACACATTTTCATCCTTGCGAGTAAACCTGCAAGATCTAATTATTCCACTGAAAAGTGTCCTTCAACTCTGGAAGCATGTTGTTGGACGTCTGTTAGCATTCTGGTTGTTCTCATCCGGTCTCTTACTGTTAGACCTTGCTCCTGTGTTACTTCTGCTTTCTTGACCCTTTCTTCTGCTGCATTATCTTCTGAACTTGAGAATGCAAGAAATAATAGCTTCAATAGATGTAATCACTACCTAAAACACAACCAGTTAGCCTACAAGGAATTATTGCTTAATGGATATGAATTATGAACTGAAGACGTAGTAACAAAGAAGTGAAAGAATTCCCTAACTTCAAAATGTACCTTTGGTGAGACATCATTTATCTGGAAAATATAGCCAACAATACCAGATGATAAATGCGAAGGCACATGTGACAACAAGGAATGGACTTGCACAAGGAATTCAGCGGACTGGTTTATAGCTTCCAATAGCTATGTGGTTTAAGTGGATTACATAACTCCTCTGGACTTCGTTTTCCTCTTTTGCAAAACAAAAAATTGTGTTGAATGATTCTAAGGTCCTGTCTAGCTCTTGAACTCTAAAACTCTCCGTAAGCAATTCCAAATAAATGATACGAATTTACACAGGAATTTAAAAACGACAAGTATCAATCCCAGCTGACGTGCTCAGGGACGATTTCCTGAGGAACTAGGATTTGAGTTGGTCTTTGACAGATAGCTTTGGATTAGGTGGGAAAAGGGGGGACAGGCATTAAAATATTAAAGACAACATATTATTTGTGCTTCCTAATAGCTATCAAAGTAAACAAGACCACAGCGTTATTCTTTTTTAGTGGCTTTAAAACTTTCCCTTACTATTCATAGTTTTAAATAAGAAATGACTATTTTCTGACTTTAAAAGCACTTCAAGGTTAAGCTGTTCCTCAAATGTGAATATAAAATCAAAATAATCACGAATGCTCTCTTTTCCCTTATTGTGAGAGTCCACTTTTTAGAGACAGTGCAGTTATGGAAGCATCTCCTTTCGACATTCCATTATTCGACATGATTATGTAGTTCAATTAAAGGAAGACAGCATGTTCATAATTTAGGACCTTTTGCCCTACTTAGAATGTTTTTGAAAAACAACATTGTGTGGTTAGATTAAGCAATACAATTGATTTTGAAGAGTGATCATTTGTAGAAAGCACAGGAATTTTATGTATTAAAGTTAATATAGTACTTAAAAAAGATTCACAGGAGAATTAATGGAAAATGGAAAACTTATGGGATATCTGAATTAAATGTGATTAAAAAGCTAGACCTCAGGCTAACATCCTTAATATGAAAGATACTACTGACAAATTAATGGAACTTATATCTCTTACTAGAAACTTGGTTCTGCTAGCAGCATGTGTTTGGGTAAGAGATCTTCCCTAAATATATTAACTAGGAAAAGTTTATGTTATGATGTATAGTAACAAACATTGCCATAATGGGCATACCTTAACAAAACAAAAAAGTTTATTCATGTTTCATGCTCCTTATGGAAAAGACTCACTCTGTTCCAATCCCTCCAGGAGTTAGATTGTCAGACTCTGCCATCTTGTAGCTCTATCACCTGAAATACAGCAACTCATTTTCTATGGGAAAAAAAGGAAATGACTGAAGATCTCCATGAACCTTTCAAAGCCCTAACTTGGAAGAGAAACACATCATTGATAATATGTCTTTGCCCAGACCTGCTTACACAGTCCCACATATCTGCAGGGTGACTGAATCCTTGAACTGAGTTCAGGAGAAGTTGGGATGTTGGTGAAAAATGCTAATGTCAACCACCCTGACATCACCAGTTGGTTCCTGGATGCTATGAAAAGCACTCCACGTTCTGACTGACTTCAAAAAAGTTGCACTTTCAAAAGCTAATTCTCTGTGTTTGTTCAGCTCACTGTCATACAGAGTCAACTTTCTAATTTCTTCCCCTCTGTTTTAATTGTGCAGTATAGGTGGTCCCCAACCAATTTATAATGGTTGACTTGAATGTTTCAACTTTGTGATGGTACAAAAGCACACATATGTGACCATTTCATTTCTTCACTTTCAGTACAGTGTTCAATAAATTACATGAGATATTCTATGTTTTATTATAAAATGTGCTTTGTGTTTTGTCCAACTGTAAGCAAATAGAAGTGATATGAGAATGTTTAAGGCAGAGTAGGTTAAGCTATGATGTTCAGTAGGGTAGGTATATTAGATTCATTTTCAATTTAACAATACTTTCAAGTTACTATGGGTTTTTTGGGTCATAACCTGTCAGCCAAGGATCATCTATGTATTAATGTAAGCTCCACAGTAAATGAATCAGTAGTGATTTGACATATTGAGAATACATTCTTTTTGTAAACACTATGACTTAAAGAGTATCATCCTGGTCAGGTGAGGTTGTGCATGCCTGTAATCCCAGTGACTCTGGAGGCTAAGACAGGAGGATTGCAAGTTCCAGGCCAACCTTAGCAATTTAGCAAAGCCCTAAGCAACTTAACAAAAGCCTGTTTCAAATTTTAAAATAAGAAAAGGGAGACTGGGGCTGTAGTTCAAGGGTAAAGCGCCTCTGGGTTCAATCTCCAGTACCAAAGTGGGGAAAAACAATAGGAAGAATATCATCCTAGATTGAAACTGGATTCCTATGTCTCACCCTGTACACAAATCAATTCAGAATGGATTGATTTGGAAAAGAATCTTTTTATCTAGGGTTCCTCTACTCATTCACCTGTAACGTGATACTTGTATTATGTAGTGTTAATATAATATTCTACTTAAAATATGAATGCCACTTTCAACTAGTACATTTAACATGCAAGCAAAGTGTTACTAGAAAATTTTTATAAATTTTTAATAACAAAAGACCCAAGTATAAGAGCTAAAACTTTGAAACTACTTGAAGAAAACACAGGAGAGACACTTCACAATATAGACACAGGTAACAACTTTGTGAATAAGACTCCAATAGCTGAGAAATAAAAGCAAGAAATAACAAATTGATCTGCAATCAAATGAAAAGCTTCTGCACAGGAAAGGAATCAACAGAGTTAAGAGGAAAAACTACAGAATGGGAGAAAATTCTTTGCCATTCTTCTGACAGAGGATGAATACCAGAATATATAAGGACCTCAAAAAACACCAAAAACACATACAAAATAATCCATCAATAAATGGGAAATAAATTGAACAGACATTTCTCATAAAAACTATGGTCAATAATTATATGAAACAATTTCAACATCTTTAGCCCAGGAAAATGCAAATCAAAACTGCACTGAGATTCCATCTCCCCCCAGTCAGAATGGCCATCACCAAGAATACTAAAAACAGATGCCACTGAGGATGTGGGGACCCCTTTTACACTGTTGGTGGGAATGTAAATTAGTGTAGGCACCAAGAAAATCAGTATGGAGGTTCCTCAAAAAACTGAAAAGAGAACTAGCGTATGATCCAGGTCTACCACTCCCTGTATATACCTGGAGGAATGAAAGCATCATACTGTAGAGATACCTGTATATCCATGTTCATTGTGGCACAGTTCACAGTAGCCAACTTATGGAATCAGGTAGGTGCCCATCAACTGATGAACGAATAAAGAAGAGTTATGTGTATGCACAACAGAGTATTATTCAGAAATAAGAAAAGCAAAATCATATCATTTACAGGAAAATAGATAAACTGGAGAGCATCATGTTAAATAAGCTAGATTCAGACAAGTATCACATGTTTTATATGTGAAATCTAGAAGAGAAAAAATATTACATGAAAGAGAAATAAGGTAGAAATGGGAGTAGAAATGATCAAAGTGTGTTATATGATAGAAATGATCAAAGTATGTTATATGCATATATGAATATGCCTCAACAAAGTCTATTATTCTGTATAATTAATATGAACTTAAAACAAAAAGTTGCAATGAGGATTAAATGAAATAATGTCCATAAAGTATGGGATATTTTCCATGCAGGAAAAAATTTTCTTGTAATACTCTACATATTAAATCTACTAATTGAAAGTGATATTCATATTTTAAGTAGAAGAACATTAAATTGACACCATATAACACAAATATCATATTATAGGTAGATGAATAGAGTAACTCTAGATAAAAAGATTCTTTTCCCTCCAGACTCAGGATGAACTGGGTAAGTTCTAAATAACTATAACAGTTACCTCTTTCCTAGTTTTCTGCTGTGGCCGTGATTCAAATTAGGGAAATTAATTCAGCTCAACCAACTTTAATGAGCATCTAGAATGTGTCAACATTTTGGTAAATGCTTGGGATAAAAATATTAATATGCCTAGGCTATAAGTTCCTTGAGAACATAAATCTTGTTCACCAGCATGTACCTAAAGTCTAGCACAATGCTTGGCCCTTGCTACATGCTCAATGAATATGTGTTAAGAGAATGAAAGACTGGGATTCTTTGACCCCAGTATGTATATGAACAGAGTAGCTCGGGAGTTTGGTTTTCCTCACTTTTATAACCTAACAACCAAAATTTCTATCAAGATGACATTTAGTCCCTCTTTCACTATCTAGGCAGTGTGTCCTAAGTGGAAAATCAGGCTGCCACATGGACCTCTTTTCAACGTGCTCCAATTATCTAATTGCTAACTGCTCATAGGAACTGAACACTGTAAGTCACCAGTAGTCAATTAATACTAAACAACATACATGTCACGGTTCACAGAGCACTTTTAGATCTATTATTTTAATGAATTTTCATAATAATCCTCCAAGGTTATTATTGCATCTTAATAATTGAGAGAAAAGTGATTTCGTCGGTTCTATAACTCTCCCAAATATTGAGTTAGGAAGTGGCAGAGTCAAGGCTCCAACCTGGGTCATGGGAGTCCAGTGCAGGACGCTTGTCACTATGGTCACACATGCCTCACCCCTCCATGCTGCGTGTACAACTGTGGTATCTTTCTCCTTTCTAGTGAGCAAGTAGTAAACGAAACACATATCTCCAGGGCTGCCTCTTAACAGCATTATTTATTCGAGCCTCAGTGTGGTTTATTTTCAAGAAGCTAGAGATGCTGCTAAATATAATAGTTCATCAACCTGATCCATTGACAAATAACCAGTAGGTTCAGCTTTTTATTTTCTTAGAAAACTTGCTTCAAGACAACAAAACAAAATTAAAACCAAAGGTAAGCTAAAAGATTGGAATATATTGAGAATTAAATACCATCTCTTTATATACTATGGTCAAAATATATCCTCTACCAAAATCTTTATTTTCCATTTTTTAGTTATGTGTGCTTTCTCTGAAAGAGCCAAGTTAAGTAGAAACATTGTAGAAAGGTCCAAAGAGACCTATAATTCAAGGTGGCTTTCGGGAGCAGGCAACTCAAGATTTACAACCTCTTCAGCTGGAAAAATATAACCCTAGCCACAAGCTTTAGTGAAGTTTTATTTGTATTTCAGCAGAGTGCATTTCTGTTTGAAGCATTTTCCTTAGTGTGCAACTCTTTTTTATATTCCCAAGACAACCAAAATAATTGGTGCTACTCTTATTCGTTGGCTATTCAACTGAAAGAATTAAACAGGTTAAATGAGATGGGCTAGTTACGCTTTTGGAGAGAGCGAATCAATATTGCTATTTCCCTCCCATGGAGACTTGGACTGGTATTTTATATGTCCCAGATGTGGCCACATTCTGCCTAACATCTGCTAGTGCATTTTATTAAAATAATGAACTAGCATGTGTTTGAAAAGCCAAAAGGATGAATTCAAGTTTTCATTCTGATGCAGCACCAAGAATTATTTCCTTTGTAGTTAATAATTGTAAATATAAGTGGGGCATATTGTGATATCTATTTTCAAATGTAAACTATTATTTAATAATTACTAGCTTTTGATTTTCTAATATGAAAAAAGTTTATTCCATTCAAACAAACCTTTGCAGAGTTTTTGGGAGGTTTTTTCCCTTCAAAATGTTTACTTCCAGAGATGGGATTTGTACCTTGGCAGTGATCTAGAAACATCAAGAGTCATCTGGAAACTAACAAGGAACAGATAATTCAGATCCAAACTCAGAACTAAAGTAGAAAAGGCTCTGGAAAGGAAGCTCAGAATATCCTAGTGGGAAAATACAGATGGAGAGTGAAAAATATTTAAATCAAGTTACAGTTCACTCACATTGCCTTTATGGACATTTTAATTTTTTCCACCTAAAAGAAACGGGGCAAGAATGGATTTTATGGGGCAAGAGATTAGGAGGTAAAGATACCTGATACCTCTTTTTTTTTTTTTTTTTTTTGGCAGTGCTGGGGATTGAACCCAGGGCCTTGTGCTTGCAAGGCAGGCACTCTACCAACTGAGCTATATTCCCAGCCCAAGATACCTCTTTTTTAATGCAGTTTGTAGAAATGTTTTCTGGCAAAGAATTTAGAAGAATTGCCAAATCCCACCCATACAAGAAGATTTTAAGACTATATCAATATTTGGAAACCCCCACAAAACCCTCCATTTCTTGGTTATTAGCATTTTATACTCCACAAAAGCAAACCATATAAATATATATTGAATAACATACCAAAATAGTTTATAATTTCGATAACTGAAAAACCAGCCTGGTCAACCTAGAATATTAAGGTTTTATGTGCGATATCCCCAAAGTGGTATTTTTTTCTTAAGGATTTCTAGTTTGTCTGTAGAAAATTTTTGTTCATGGATCACGCTTATAAACTCAGAATTGACGGTGACTCTTAAGAATTATGAGGACTGCCGAGCGCAGTGGCGCACGTCTGTAATCCCAGCACTTGGGAGGCTGAGGCAGGAGGATCGTGAGTTCAAAGCCAGCCTCAGCAACTTAGGGAGGCCCTAAGCAACTCAGTGAGACCCTGGCTCTAAATAAAATACAAAATAGGGCTGGGGATGTGGCTGTGAACTCAGGGCCAAGTGTCCCTGAGTTCAATCCCTGGTTCAAAAAAAAAAATAGTATCAAATTAAACATTAAAATAATATTAATAAAATACAAACTTAAGTACATATAAAACAATCAGCTGAAGGCAGGTAGGGTGTGGCCAGTGGTGGGTCATTGGGGGCACATCTTCAGGACATACATTTTATATCTGGTGAGAGGGAGTCTCTCTCTCTCTCTCTCTCTCTCTCTCTCTCTCTCTCTGCTTTCTGATCATCATGTGAGCTGCTTCCCTCCACCACATTGTTCCGCCATGATGTTCTGCCTCATCTCGAGACCCAAGGAATGGAGGTGGTTGTCTATGGACTGAGACCTCTAAAGCCATGAGCCACAAAAGAAACTTTTCTTCATCTAATTGTTCTTGTTAGATCTTTTAGTCACAACAGCAAAAAAGCTAAAACAGTATCCTACAGAAGTACTCACAGAAAGTTGGGTGCTGTGGTGCATGCCTATAATCCCAGTGACTCTGGAGGCTGAGGCAGGAGGATCATGAGTTCAAAGCCAGCCACAGCAACTTAGCGAAGTCCTAAGCAACTTAGCGAGACCCTATCTTGAAGTAAAAAATATAAAGGGCTGGGGATGAGACTCAGTGGTTAAGAGTCCCTGAGTTCAATCCCCGTTAGCAAAAAAAAAAAAAAAAAAAGAAAAGAAAAAAAGAAAAAGAAAAGAAAAGAAAGAAAGAAATAGGATAGGGGACTTATTGCTAAGTGACCCATATAGGTATCACTTCAGTAGACCTAGGGGCAAAGTGGCTTCTTGTTCATGAGGTATGCCTTGAAGACCTGGGTTCGGTCTCCAGCACACATACACAAAGGAATGGAATGAGTAAAATAGAAATTGATGGAATTAAAGCAAAGGTCTTAATATAACACAATAGAATGTTGGGTAGACCACAGATACCTCCAACTGGTCACCCAACATTAAGGGTTTCCAAATGAGTTTTCTGTATTTTCCTTAATTTGGAGACATTTAAAAAGTGAGAAGGCAAAGATTACCGTGAGAAATCCGATCTAAAATTGCCCTGAGCAATAGTCAGGCAGATTAATCAAGATAAAGATTGACAGAAGGCCTCTTTGGCTAGATGCCCTGCTGGGGCCCCAAAGTCCCCAAGTGAGTCCAATGGATAGGTCGTAGTGAAGAAAATTATCTGGGACTCCTTGGTATAAGAGCCCTGTTCATCGTACCAGGCTCCATTGGTAAAGCCCTGACTTGGGCTACTATTTGATGAAAAGATCATAAAAATGTCAGAGTTGGTAGGATTATAAAAATTGGAATATTTAAATGGACTTTATGTAAAGAAATTATGTTTAACTAAGTGTTCTGTGGAATGGGTCTTACGTCTGGCTGGGTCTTACATCTGGTTATCCAGTCCTGAAGAAAAGAAGGCATGTCAGTCCACCCGACAAGCAATGTTAACTGGATAGGCTACAGAGGAACCAGTAAAATTGCCTGAGCCCACACAGTATAGAATAGAAGCTGGAGAGATGGTATGGATGTAGCCTCCGTGCAATAGCTCTATGTGGAGCCTAGAGTGGGTCTTGTGAGGAAAGTCTTGTGAGTACTTCCCAGCAACTCCTGTGGCTTTGGACTAGACAATTTCCACTACCATCATTTATCATCTTGCCATCAGATAGTAATTGAAGCTACTCCTATGAACAAAGGACATAAAATAATCTTGAAGCCTGAAATACCCCTACTGAGTATTGGCAGTACCCAGAAAATTTCCACAATAAAATAGAAATGGTTCACACAGGAACATGCTACCTTGGGAATGCCAAGAGGAGATGTTCAAATGCAGGGAGCTTCTCTTCCCCAAGGACAGACCCTGGAAGGAGGTGGGAGCAGCTGGATTCTACAGAACCCTATAAATAGCTCTCAACCAATGACAAAGAGCTTCTGGGTTTGTGGATGGCAGTTCCATGGTGAACAGACAATAACCGATTTGGACAAATGCCACTCTGATCAAAGAAGGCAAAAACAAATCAACTCAAAAGGCTGAATTGTATGTTGCTTTCCTAGCAGTGACGGAAGAATTGAGCGGTGGTAAAAACCCCTGTGCTTAGGTTTATGCTGACTTGTAAGTGATGACCAATGGTCTCGCCGTATACTCAGGGGGCCTGAGAAACCTGCCCTATTGAAATGATGGCTATGTGGGGCATGGACCCATGGATTTGAAGGGCACATTAAAGTAGACATGCTAATGCTCATCAGAAGAGCTTGCTTCTATGTTTGGAAGTCGATTGGAATTGTCAAGCAGATATTCCCATGTGTTCATTCAAGGAGACCACCTTGATCAAGAAATGATCACTGTAGCAATTCAGAGATGGACTGAATTTAGACTTATTTCTCCTACACCCTCTCAGGCACATAATGCCAGTAAGAACTGGTCTATCTGTCAGCAAGAAGGAACAGAGGTGGCAGATGGCTATGTGACAGATTCCCTAGTGGGAAGGCCCTGAACATAGCTGGCAAGTCAGACTGATACTGGGGAAATAAAAGTGGGTTTTGACAGGAATAGACCCTGTCTCCGAACTGGGCTTTGCTTACTCAGTAAAAGATGCAAATGCTCAGAGTGCTAATAGAGAAACCAGAACAGAAGATATCATACAGATTTGGATGGCTGATCATCATTTTCTCAGACCAAAGAACACACTGTATAATCCATAATACCCCAAAACTGGCAGGGACTTAGGCCTCAAAGTAATAGTTTGATAGAGAAGTAGAATGGGTGATCAAAAGATCAGTTACTAAAATGAGGGACAGAGGAAAGAAAAAGTCATGAAGGGCTGCTTTATATACCTTCACCAGTGTTTGCTCATGCTCACCAGGAGTGCAACTAAAGGAATGTTCCTGCTAGATATTCCTCTGTTTTCCTGGTGGTTATGGGGAGAAGGGCGGGGGATAGGATGTTCGTGAGACCATGCAATTCCTGCTAAGGGAAGAGTACACTGATACAGCGATTATAATTTTTTCTTTCTCCCCCCCATCACCACAAGTAGTTTTGTTTTTCGCCCTGCCTAATGTGGTGGTTACAGACCAGCGTTACAACTACAAGCACTGGAAGTAGGGATGATTCCTAAGAAATCTTACGTCAGAATATCCAAGGGCCCGATGAGGCCAGCTGCACTTCACTCCATCTGGCAAAACTGGGGTTAATAATGAATGCAGCTATATTATTCAAATTCCTGGTGGTAAAAATAACTCACTAGTTCTGCACTTTTGTAACCTTATCCCATCTGAATGGGAATGGACTAGCAACTTTACCTGCTGTGGAGACAAGCACAGTGGCTAAAGCTAACGAAACTTCCAAAGGTGAAACACTTTAGGTACAAAAGAAGAGAAGGAAGAATAGCAGCTGAGGGTAAAGGAATGAATAAGTGGGTTATGAATTGAAGGGAATCTAATATTACACCAACACTGAAAGAGGCTCAGAGCAAGAGATGCCGTTTTTTCTTAGCTCAATTATACAGAGTGTCTGAAAGCATGAAACTGTGTGTTTGACCAGACCACTGCTGCTTTTGAAAACTAATGAGATTGAAAAGAAGCTTGAAAATGTTAGTGGATTCACCCTGGGAGACAGATTCATATGATGGACTGGACTAATTATTAGGATAGAATAGGATTCTAGTAATATAGCACTATCTTTTGAGTACATCCTTTTGATGTAAGGGATCCTGTCAAGGCCTAATAGGAGGCAGGGTGGGAAACTGTGATATTGTGAAATATGTTTTTGGTGTTCACACCTCCTTCCTGGTATACAACTCCTAAAATTCTTGGAATCTTCAAAATAAATGTCTTTTTTTATGTAATGAGTTGACAGATGATTGGCAGCCCTAGGTAGCTTCAGGATGGATTTTGATCACCAGAAAAACCAATGCAGAGCCAGGGCAAAGATACGCACCCATAATTGCAGTTATTCTGGAGGCTGAGACAGAAGGATCACTTGAGACCAGGAGTTTGGGGCTAGTCTGGGCAACATAGAGAGACCCTGTCTTTTACAAAAAAAAGAAAGACAAAGTAGGATTAGAGGGTTGCGAATTTAAACCATCCCCACCTTGGGAGGGGACAAGGACTGAAGATTAAGTTGGCCAGTGATTTAATCAATCAAGCCTATCTTAATGTATACTGCATAAAAACCCAAAGAACAGGATCAGAGTACTTCAGGTCAGTGGAGCACATGGAGGTTTCTGAAGGGTGGTTTTGCCCACGAAGGGCATAAAAACTCTGAACACCTCCCATTCCCCAGTACTAATCAATCTATCTCTTCATCTGCATCTTTGGTAATCTCCTTTATAACAAAACAGTAAATGTGTAAAAAAAGAAATGTGCTATCAGCTTATAGGGGCAAGTGCATAGTTGGCTGGGTTCTATTGCTCCATTGCTCTGGGCTTGAGGTAGGGCAGAACATAATGGCATGGTGAAAGAGTGTGGCAGAGGAAAGCTGTCAGCTCATGGTACCCAGGAAGGAGTGGGGAGGAGAAAGTGGCTGGAGAGAAGATAAACCCTTCTAGGGAGAGACACCAGTGACCAACTTTCTCCACCTAGCCACCACCTCCCCGTAGTCCATTCAACCATCAATGGATTAATCCAATGATGAGGTCAGAGCCACCATAGTCCAATCACTTCCCAAAAGCCTTGCCTCTGAACACACGAGACTTTCAGGGATATTCAAACCATAACAGAATTCATACAAATGTGCAGAGAAATATGTACATGGATATGAATTTTTGTGCTGCTTGTGTTTGTAAAAAAATAAAAATA
>JAJEJO010000737.1:766642-784784 GCA_020662805.1 Glaucomys volans | reverse complement strand
AAAAAAAAAAAAAAAAAAAAAAAAAAAAAAAAAAAAAAATTCAGAAACAGCTGGGGCATTGCTTGGTGGTAGAGCATGCTTGGGTTCAATCCCCAGTACTGCCAAAAAGGATATGAGGTAGCTCACACAATGGTTGGAATGGTTGGAGTATTAGGTTAAAGAATAAGTTCTCAGAAGAATGCTCTAAACCAGGCTCCAGGAGCAGGTAGAAGGAGGAAAACGCTGCCAGCACCAGATGTCAGAAGTCACTTTGCCCCGTGGTGGTTCTGAGCCAGGTCATCAGCCCCAACGTAAAGTCTGCATCAAGAATTCAGATGTAAACTATGTACGGCTAGTGCAGACTGAGAGAGTGAATATTTCATTAGTGGTTATATAAAAACACTTGGCTAACTCCAAGGGCAAGCAAAGCTTCTGATAGGGAGAAAGTCGGGAGAGTAAGAGTTCTCCAGTTCTCAAACATTTCTCAAGAAAATAAAAATGATGCTATCTAATGTGTCCTCTGGCACTCACAGTCCTCTGAAGGACCCGAACATGTGCACAGCCACCAGTGAAGCTACTCTAGATAATGTAAGGGAAATGCCATGGTCACTGAGACGGGGGACTCGATTTCACAAAGGGGAACTGAAAAAAAAAAAGGATAATCAATAACCACTAAAGAATCTGAGTTGAAGAGATTTGTTGGTGAAGAGAGAGAAGGAAAAGACTAAAGAAAGACAAAAAAATGTTGCAGAATCTAGTGAGGCCGAAAGAAAATTTGTACCAATTCACTACAGACAGTTAAGGTTGCGAAACGGTTACTTTATTTAAAAAAAAAAAAAATGGGTATGAAGGCAGTTGATACTCCACTTTGGAAGAGATGAGCGGACAGCCAAAGACCCATTACTGCAGAAGGGGCTCAGGAAGGAGCCCCATGTTCACAGTCCCTGACAAGCCCTGTCTGTGACAATCCTGTAGTCCCCACTTATAGGCTGAGTAAAATCTGGTAAGTGATTCTTGTTAGGGTGGTGCAAGGCAACTTGATGGGAGTAGGGCATTAACCAACCTGCACGTGCGGAGAAACAATGTATCCTTCCTGAGAACAAAGGAGCTATTCCCGGGATTCAGGGTGACTGAAGCGGGGCAGGGCATCAAGCAGCCTACGCATGCGCAGAGAAACAATGTAACCTGCGCATGCCCGAAGAAGCAACCAATCAGGCGCTGACAAACAACTCCAGCCAATCCCAGGAGGACACGGACTTCTCGAGCTTCCCCGCCCCCACCCCGGGGTTAGAAAAACCCAGCCGCATAGAGACCACGTGCAACATCTCCGGCCTAGCACCCTGCTGGACTGGAGAATCTCGCCCAAGAGCGTCCCCCAATAAAGTTTCTTTTTGATTTACATCTGGTCTGTCTGTTCCCCTGTAACCATCGTCGGATCAGTTTACCCCAGCCTGATCTTACAGTTCTGAAACGGTGAAATGCACATGAGGTGATGGTGTAACTCAAATTTATAGAATTCCTATTCTTTTTTGGCAGTGCTGGGTATCAAACCCAAGGCCCTGCGCATGCTAGGCAAGTGCTTGTCACTGAGGTATATTCCCAGCCCAGAATTCTGCTTTTTATTAGTTTAGGGAAACGTTTTATAACTACTGTGGTAATCTCTGTTTGCTGGTTATTTGTGTTTAGATAGTTTGTACCTTTTTGATTTGAAAGTCTATTCTGCCAGACATTTGTATTTGAATAGGATATGTAAATTTGAAAACGTAGTTTAAAATATTTTAGGGGAATTTGATATGTTTAAACTTTTAATTAATTGCACATTAACTTAGGAACAAGTAAAATGAGTCTTTTATGTTTTAAAATAGATTTTTATTGACAAATATACACAATGATGAAGTACCATACAATAATATAATATATATAGTACACGATACACACTGTATCATGATCAAATGGGGCAATTAGCATTTCAATCTCTTCAAACATTAATCATTTATTTGTTGGAAATAATTGGATTTATAAATAAATTAAGCATTATATTGAGGTTTATTTTAGAAGAATAAAGGAAAAAATCTTTGTGGCATTGAATTTAGTAATGACTTCTTGGATGTGACACCCAAAGCACAAGCAACAAAAAATAAATAAATAAAACTTCATCAAAATTAAAAAAGGAGTCAGGTGGTGCATGCCTATAATCCCAGAACTCAGGAGGCTGAGGCAGGAGGAGCACAAGTTCAAGGCCAGACTCAGAAATAAACAAGACTCCCAAAAAAAAAAAAAAAAAAAAGGGCTGGAAATATGGCTCAGTGGTTAAGCAACTCTGGGTTTAATCCCCGGTACCAAAAATTAACAGCTAACAAAAGACACTATCAACTGAGTGAAATAACAACCCATAGCATAGGAGAAAACATTTGCAAATCATATATCTGATAAAGGATTAAGATCTGGAATATTTGAAGGATTCTTACTGTTCAACAACAAAAATGCAAGTAATTCAATTAAAAAATGTAAAGATTTAGAAGTAAAAATGAATGCAATATCTCTATATAAATTTATATCTATATATTTCTCCAAAGAAGTATACAGTGGTCAACAAGCACACGAGAACGTGCTCAACATCACTAGTCCTTAGGGAAATGCAAACTCAAACCACAATGATAGACCATTTCACACTCATTAGAATGGCTATTATAAAAGAATGAAAAATAACTGTTGCAAGGATGCAGAGAAGTTGGAAGTCCTAGTGCGTTGCTGGTGAGGATGTAGACGGTACAGCTGCTGTGGAAAACAGTTTGGCTGTTCCATATGGAAAATTACCACATGATACACAGCTTTCTTCACTGCTGTGACTAAATGACCCCACCAGCCCAACTGTACAGGAGAAAGAGTTTATTTGAGGGCTTAAGGTTTCAGAGGTCTCAATCCATAGACAGTCAGGTCCATTCCTCAGGGCTTGGGGTGAGGCAGGAACAACATGGTGGAGGATTGTGGCAGAGGGAAGCGATTTATGTGGTGATCAGGAAGCTGAGAGAGTCCATTGCCAGATACAGGTATATACCCAAAGTCATGCCCCAATTCCCACCTCCTCCAGGCACACCCTACCACCTCAGTTACCACTCAGTTAATCTCTATCAGGGGATTAAATCAATGATTGGGTTAAGACTCTTACAACCCAATCATTTCTCCTCTGAACCTTCTTGCATTATCTCACAAATGAGTTTTTAGAGGACACCTCACATCCAAACCATAACAATACATATGCCACTTCTAGGTGTATATCCAAAAGAATTGAATGTAGGACTCAGATAATGTATACCATGTTCATAACAGCATTATTCCCAACAGCCAAAAGGTGCTGTGAACCAAAGTGTCCAACAACATGATGGATGGGTAAACCCATGTAGCTAATACAATGAAATCTCTTCAGCTATAAAGAAATGATATTCTGATATATTACAAGATGAATGAATCTTAAACACACTGATGTTAAGTGAAATAAACCAGACAGGAAGGAACCAACGTTGAAGTACTTATGTGGGATACCTAGAATAGTCAAATTAATAAAGATAGAAAGTGGAATAGTGATTGAGAAGAAGGGTTGAGAAGAAGGATGGACTGGGAAGTTATTGCTTAGTGAACAAAGTATGTTTGAAATGACAAATTCTGGAGATGGACAGCAGTGGTGGTTGCACAACACTTAGAGAGTTCTTAACACTGTTGGTTTGTACATTTAAAAATGATTAAAGTGGTAAGTTCTATGTTATGTAAATTTTACCACAATAAAAAACTATGAAAATATTTAGAACATGGTTTTTAAATTTATAGCTTTGACAAATTGAATGCTGATTTTAATACAAATCATTGTGGGTGAGTTTTCCTTTCCAAACTCAAGTCTTCCCTGAATGGTGGTGATTGTCAGTTAACAGAACAGGTGAGGAGCAGTTTGAAATGAGGAGTCTTCTCTGGCCTTCAAGAGATTAGTTTATGTTGTCAGAAGTGAAGGATATGATTACCTACCTGTTCTTCCTCACCCTAAATGATCCTGCCACGGAAATTCCTCCCATGACCTGGCCCTGTCCCCTGCCCACCAAAAGCAACCAACTCCTCCATGCCCCTGCTCTGCTAAGGCTGTATATAAAACCCAGAACCTCGTGGTGGCCAGCAGCCATTTTACCCCTGAACATGAGCCACATCAGGTGTTTAACCAATGGACCCGGCCACTGATTAAAGAAGGGCTTGCTGATCCAAGGCCTGCTCCCCGCCTCTGCCATTTATGTGCCCTGTGCTTTCATTTAGTTCCCTGACTGGGAAATGGGAGAAAGGAAATATTTTGTCCTTTTCCATGCCCCCAAAACCCATTCCCTCTCCCCTCGGTCAAAGTCAAACCATTGATGAGGCCTGGACAGTGACCTTGAACCTCTGGCATTTCTTTGGCTTTCTGAAAGTCAGGGGTTCCCCCAGCCACTGCTCACGCGATCTACAGCTGAATCCCCATGCCGACTGTGCCCTCCTGCCTGTAGACACAGGCCCTCACGCCCTCTGCAGTCCACTTTAGCTGAGCAATTGTGAGCTTTTGTGCAGGAGAAATATGGTGCAAGGGAAAGAGGAGGACTTAAGGCGGCTGAAGGCAGCTGGCCAGGACCACTCCCTGGTGTTGCACAAAGGCCTTATGTCCCAAATCTGATCCCAACAGCCCTCAGGGGTGCCAAATATTGACTACCTGCTAAGTTCCTAAGGCCTTATGCCATGTGAACAGTAAAAGGACTTGTACTAGACCCTTGGTTGGCATTGAAGCGGTCCTATTTCTACTTCCTCCCTGCTCCAACTTTCCCTTCCATCATACACCCGGCAAAGCTTCACGGATCAGGGACTTCCTTGACATTTTCTCTTGGTGCCCACCACTGGTCTTCTCATCTTCCCAGAGAGCTAAGACTCCATCCATCCAGTCTCTAGCAGATAGATACCTGCCCTTTAGTCAGTCAGGACCCTGGGGATCCCCACCACTGAGATTGGGGTAAAGATGTTTCCCCAGTCCCTAGTGGGAAAAGCCCAGTTCAGTAGTCACTTCCATCAAGCCTTTCCAGGGATGGGAGTTACCCAGTCAGTTCGCAGAGACACCCCATTGGGCTCTCTCTTGACCGATTTTAAGACCCTCTACTCCCAAACTGACCTCAAAATTAAATGCCTCATTAAGCTCAGCTCTCAAATTTGGCCACAGTACAAATTAGATAGCCAACACCCACGGCCCAGATACGGAACTCTTGATAGAGAAATCCTCTAGGCTTTGGAAAAATATTTAACACAGAATGGCAAGTGGTCTGAACTTCCCTCCCTTCAGGCCTTCCTTTTCCTCCACTCAAACTCCTCCCTAGGCCAACCTTGTTCCACACTGCAGTTACTAATTTTGTACTCACAACTTTCTTCTTCATTCACAGCCCCAGAGATAGCCAGTGAACCCTCTCCTTACAGATCCCGGGGTCCCATGGCCTCCCCTGAGGCCTCCCGCTCCTCTTCAGGTTTCTATGCCCAAAGTCCCACCGCTCCCTGTCAGATCTTCCTTCACAAACCCCACATTCTCCTTCCCCTTTACCATCCCCTCTCTGTACAAGGTCAAAAACACTCCCAGTAAAATATGTGTTCCCTCTCCAGGGGGTGGCATGGGCTGATGGGACCGTCCAAGTCCATATCCCCTTCTCCATGACGGACATGTCTCAAATAGAGGACAGACAGGTCATTTTCTGAAAATCCTGCCAAATATAGGAAGGAGTTTATCCATCTGACTCAGGCGTATCACCTCACTTGGGCAGATGTATGTTGTATATTAACTTCCACCCTGACCAGTGATGAGTGCGCCCACATTGGGCAAGCTGCTAGGGACCATGTGGATCTCCTACATGGCCAAAACTCCCATATCCACCCTATGGCAGAGGTTGCCATCCCCACAGCTGAACTTAATTGGGCATTATCAGCCTCAAGATGCTGGAGTCATCAGACTCCAGCACGTGATTGCTTTTCTCCGTGAAGGCATGGTAAAAGTTCTCATACCCAGATTGGCTGGGACAAGGTAAAGGAAATTACCCAGGGACCTGATGAAAACCCAGCCCTTTTTTTGGCCCAGCTTTTGCCATTACCAAATATACAAATCTAGATCTGAACAGTCCTGGTGGCACTCACTCTCTTTCTCCATTTTATTTTATCAGTGGTCTGCACCTGACATTTGTAAAAACTTAGACAGTTAGAAAAGGGGCCTGAAACATCTTAACAGCTTTTAGACACTGCTTTCAAAGTTTTTAATAGGGAAGATGAGGCCAAAAAGGAGAGAGACAAACATCTTAAAGCTAAATATCAGCTCCTGGCCTCCGCCATCCAGAGCCCAAGGGAAGCCCCTACAGCTCGTGGCTCCACCTGACCCTCTAATATCCCCATGGCTTATGGCCCACTGGTCTCTCTAATGTACCTTCTAGGCCCTGCTTCCAATGTGGACACTGGGCAAATGCCTACCCTAACCTGGGCTGCCCCCTCCAAGCCCTGTCCCAACTGTGGACAATGGGGACATTGGAAGGTGGATTGTCCCCAGGGAGGAACACCCCTCCCTGCAGTACGGCCACCAAATTACCAAGTCCCATTCACTGAGTCATTGGAATGAGGGGGCCCGGACTCCATTGCCCCTGCCACCTCAGATGGCACATCTGAGGAGCCCAGGGTTACAGGGATGGTGAAGAGCCACGCAGTTTCTTTTGTGGTTGACACTGGGGCAACCCTTTCACTTTTAACTCAATGGCATGGACAAACCTTTAAATCAAATACCACAATTATGGGAGTCTCGGGGACCCCTACATATCCACTGCAGATACCACCTCCCCTTTCTTTGCACATTTGGATCCCTCTCATTATCCCATTCCTTTATAGTAGTGCCAGGCTGTTCTGTACCCCTACTGGTAGAGATCTTCTTCATAAATTAAAAGTCTCCATTATCATTCCCCCTCTAAAGTCCACTACCATCTTTTTAATACATTCTGGCTGGGACCTGGTCTCCATGCCTGCTAACTCCTGGGTGTTCTTTGCTGGCTGGGATTTACCCCACTATCTGGGATACTTCTCAACCAAATATAGCTAAATACCATTTATGGTCCACATCCAGCTAAAAGAACGCATTCACTATGTAACCCTTTCCCAGCATCTTCTGACCCCCTCAACCCTTAAAGGTTTAGAGTCCATCATCTCCCATTTATTACGGGACAAACTCCTCATACCAACCCACTCTCCTCATAACTCCCCCATTCTCGGAGTACAGAAACCCAATGGCCAGTTCCGGGTAGTACAAGATCTCAGAAAAATCAATGAGGCAGCTGTCCCCACATACCCTGCAGTGCCCAACTCTATAGCCCTTTATCTCATATCCCAGCCTTCACCACACCTTTCTCAGTATTAGACCTGAGAGACTATTCCCCTCCATCCTGCCTCACACCCACTTTTCACCTTTACCTGGACAGACCCAGATACTAACTACCTGTAGCAGTTCTCCTGGACCATTCTCCCATAAGTCTTCTGAGATAGCCCCCACTACTTTGGCCATACTCTCCAAAGTGACCTGGCCACCCTAAATTTATCCCCTAGCCACCTTATACAGTATGTAGATGACCTCCTGCTCTGTAACCCTTCACTAGAATATTCCACACATCACACTAGCGCCCTGCTTAACTCCCTGGCCTCCTGGGAGTACGGGGTTTGTCAATCTAAGACCCAGCTCTGCTCCCCGCAGGTACAATATTTAGTCATTCTATTAACTGCCACCTCCCACACCATACCCCCAGAGAGACTCCAGGTTTAAAAAGACATTCTCCTACTGACCACCAAAAGGGACATGCTGCCTCTCTTAGGCCTTTTTAACTATTTTCATATCTGGATACCAAAATTCTCCCTCATAGCCAAATCCCTCTGTGAAGTATCCAAAGGGAACCTTTCAGATCCTCTCCCATCTCCCCGTTCTTTTTCCTCTACCATTTCTACTCTTCAGAATTCTCAAGTCCTCAACTCTGTATCTACCAAACCCCGGATAAGCCTTTTTCCCCGTCACTCCACTCAGAACACCAACAAGCCTTAGCAGTTCCTTACCAGAAGTCAGGGGATAACCCCAACCCCACTGCATTCCTATTCAAACAACTAGACTTAGTTTATCAAGCCAGGCCCCAATGCCTCAAGGTTTTAGTGACAGAGCATTCCTTATCCCGGAAGCCAGAAAATTTGCATTGTATCAGCCCATTACCATTCTTACCACACACTCTCCCAGATCTTCCAAGTCACCTTTCATTTCTCTCCCTTCCCCCAGCCAGAGTCCAATTACTGCCTGGACCCCCTAACTACCTTTCAGCAAGACTCATCAAACCTTGCCACTCTTCTGCAAACAAAAACTCTTCTGCCCCTGTGATTTCTCTCTTGTCCTGTCACCCGTGATTTCTTACTGAACCCCTTTTCACATCTAACTGAAGCTGCTTGATCCTCTTGCCCAAAATTCTTAATGTCATTTTTTTCAGATGTTCTTCCACCTTTTCTTGACAACACTCAGAGACACACTAATTTTATCATGTTTACTCTCCCTTCACCTTTCTCCTCCTCAAACACTAGACCTCATCTAGGATCTCTAACTCCAAGGGACATTCATTGACCTAACCCCCACCCAAATTTCTTTCTTTTCCATATGTTTCCTACATATCATCTTTAACAGTCACATTGGACCTGAAACATAGGCAAGAACTGCTTGATTCCTGGTGGTCCTCCTGGTTACTCCCCCCAATATTCATCCCTCTCATAATAGCTTTTCTTCCTGTATTCTTAATTTTAAGCAGAAACAGCATCTTAGTAAGGCAACCCAGTTAGCCCAAACCTGCTCCCAGGAACATCTCAAAGCCAGTCTCCTGCGTTCATAACCTGAGTTCCTGAAACCACAGCAAGGAAAGAATTCCTGCAGTTACCCCAAAGCCCCTTCCACAGATACCCCTCTTCAGCTCCAATCTCCAGAATCCCTGGGTCCTCTCCCAGAATTCTGAAGGGGGTCCCCATACTTCACCCCTTTACGGCAGGAAGCAGCCAGATGTGATATCAATGCTTCCAATTCATTATACCCCTTTCAGAGTCTGGAATGAAGGATGTGATTACCTACCTGTCCTTCTGCCCCACCCTAAATAATCCTGCCACCGAAATTCCTCCCATGACCAGGCCCTGCCCTCTGCCCATCAAAAGGACCCACCAAAAGTAACTAACTCCTCCCAAGGCCCTTGCTCTGCTAAGGCTGCATGTAAAGGCCAGAACCTCGTGGTGGTCAGCAGTCATTTTACCCCTGAAAATGAGTCACATCAGGTTTAACTGATTGACCCCACTGCTGAATAAAGAAGAACTTGCTGATCGAGGGCTGAGGTCTGCTCCCCACCTCTGCCATTTGTGTGCTTTCAAGAAGGGAACAGAAGATGGAAATCAGAGGCTGAGGATGTGTGTGTGATGAGAAACTTGAAGGTCTTTGACTTTAAATGGAAGAAGGAGCCTGTAATTAGAGGAAACACTGGGCTATGAAGAAATGTTTTCCACTTAATCTCATCTCTGACAAAATGGGAAGAGATGGGAAGTGGGGAGAGTGAGGAGAGGAAATCCTGAGGAAGCTACGGGAAAGGAGACCCAGGAGACCCGGGAAGGAGGGACACCAATGTACCTAAGTTGAAAAGGAAAAGAGAAAAGAACAAAAATGTTTTAGAAGTAGAAGAGAGGAAAAGCTGAAGATATTACTTACCAATGATTTGACCTGATAGCACAGGAGCTTGGAGGTTAAATTGTCCTTGGGCAGGTAGGAATCCTGGGAACAGTGGCCTTGGCTGTCCCTACCCAGTCAGCCACGGGCTCATCTCCCATGTCCAAGTCACTTTCCCCAGGAAGCCAGCTCTAGCACCCTCCCAGACATTGACCTGCTCTCTGTGGTCTGGAATTGCTTCCCCCTCTTTCTTTTCCCATCGCTCTACTCTCTGTCAACTACACCGTATCATTTACTCACCGAGTTTGTTTTCTTTACCCTTCGCCTCTCATAAAGGGAGAGTCCCCCCGACTTTGTTGACTCAGAATGATGTCCAGTGGTCAATAAATACTTGTTAAATGAATAAATGAAAAGGGGCAAGAAAAAAAGAAGAGACAGAGTTTTGAAAATGTGTAGTTTGGAGCAGAGCCAGGGTTCACTTGGTTTGAGTCACATGCTGCCCTGGTTGTGAACACAGTGACACACTTCTCTGTCGGTGGGTGCGTATCTGCTGCTGGGCCAGCCTCAGCCTCTCCCCCAGGCCCTTACTCAGCACAGCACCTCCGGGGCCTTCCTCAGACCCTGCTCCAGTGCTTTATCCATGCAAGGTGGGTGCCTCTGACCTATGGTTGTGAGGAGATTTGAAAACTTCCTCCTTTTTTTTTTTTTTTTTTTTTGGTGCTTGGGGACAGAACCCAGAGCCTCACATGTGTTGGGCAAGTGCTCTACCTCGGAGTTATATCCTTAGCCCAGAAAACTGGAATATTATCCCTGATATAGATGGTGCTAAAGAATCAGTGAGAAATCACCAAGAGGATATGGAAGCCATATTAATCCTATTGAGGTGACAATTGTGGATTTACAGAAAGCCATGTCAACAGTCATCGACCTGGGGACCAGCACACAGAAAGAGGCAGAGATGACATAGGTAGAGTCGGTATGGAGATGAGAAGTGGGGAGGAAGGAGAGATTCTAGGTGATAGGAACAGGCCTCCTGATGGCACACAAGGGAATCCAGGCTAGGGGTTAATGCCATTAGGAGTAATGACTTTTAACCAGACTTGAAGCAGTCCGGAGACCCCCCCTGGCCCAGAATACCCTTTCATAATTAAGCAGAACCCCCCACCATATTTGTAACATATAAGTTCCTCTTTTTGTTTTTTTCTTGTTTTTTTTTTCAGTACCAGAGTTTGAACTCAGGGGCACTTGACCACTAAGCCACATCCCCAGCCCTATTTTTTGTATTTTTTCAAACTTAGAAACAGGGTCTCACTGAGTTGCTTAGTGCCTCGCTTTTGCTGAGGCTGGCTTTGAACTCTCAATCCTCCTGCCTCAGCCTTTCAAGCAGCTGGGATTACAGGTGTTAGCCACCACGCCCAGCAAGTTCCTCTTCTTGTCTGAAAGACAAAGTTACTCTGTCTTGCAGAAACTAAGTTTGGCCACAGACTTGATGACATCACTTCTGCTTTTGTTGCAAAACCTCTGACTAATCTAAAAAATGGATCCAAAACCACTTTCTATGAACTCAAGAAAAAAAGTTTAATACTGTCATGTAGACTCCTACAAAAATGTAAATCCCCAAGCCTCTCCTCCCACTGGGTACAAAGTTCAAAGAATTTCCAGATTCTTGGGCCAATCAGTGAATTAATCCCCAATGGGATTAATCGAAGTGGTAAAGTGGTGAAGTGTGGCTGGAGGAGGTGGGAATTGGGGCGTGGCTATGGGGTATATATTTTCAATCTCCACCTCCTTTCCCCCTTCCCCTCCCCCTCCCCTGCTTCCTGATGATGTGAGCAGCTTGCCTCTGCCACACTCTTCCACCATGATGTTCAGCTTCACCTTGAGCCCTGAGGAATGGAGCCGGCTGTCTATGGATTGAGACCTCTGAAACCGTAAACCCTCAAATGAACTCTTCCTCCTCTACAGTTGTGCTGGTCGAGTCATTTAGTCACAGCAGTGAAAAAGCTGACTAAAACACATGGTGTTGAAGATTGAACACCTGAGAAGTGCTGAGGCAAGAACAAAAAGCTTTATTTAAAGGATAGAACAGAGAGCCGGACACGGTGGCGCACGCCTGTAATCCCAGCACTTGGGAGGCTGAGGCGGGAGGATCGCGAGTTCAAAGCCAGCCTCAGCAACTTATCGAGGCCCTTAGCAACTCAGTGAGACCTTGTCTCTAAATAAAATACAAAATAGGGGGGAAAAAAAGGATAGAACAGAGAGAGACAGAGTCCCCTGCAGAGGACAGGGGTCCAAGCTGGTGCCTAGGGAGTGGGTGTGTCCTGCCCCTTTTATAGATTTTGGATTTCCTTTGTTCTCATGCCCCCTCCTCCTATCCTGCCTAAGTGACCCAAAAGGTGGAGTGACCAAGGGTAGGAAAGGAGCTTTCCAGGGGTACAGGCTGGAAGGGAGCAGCCCAGGGGGACATTCATTAAAAACTCTGGGTTGGGAGGAACAGTTCCCGGAAGGCAGGTAACCTTGGCAACAGGTGAGGGGAAGTGCCCTGAAGGTATTAGCATTTTATTTCCTTTTGAACCATCCCCCATCTTCCTGACCCATCATTCTTTCCCTGCACTGACTGTCCTTGTATCGTTCCCCAACCCTCGACACACAACCACTGAGGAGGAAAAACTTTTCCTCTACCCTCTTAGGTTCGACATTTGGAGACCTGCAAATTAAAATGATAAGAGAGATTGTCAAGAGAGAAGACAGATTTAGCCACTTACATAGGGGAGATCGCAGAAAAGTGTGACTCAAGGATGCAGTTAGAAATTTTGACCCTTCTGTCATCTTAGTAGGAGAATGGGGGGGGAGAAAAGGGCACTTGCCGAAAAACAAATGACCTTCTGCAAGACTAAGGGGCTCTTAGGAGAAGAGATGGCAGAAGGGATTGTTTTGGGACAATGCCTGCCTAAGTGTGGTGTTGAGACTTCCCTTCTCTGATGGTAAGAGTCGATCTTTCCTGATTGCTCCCACGGAGCAGATTTGTGACAATTAATTTCTTTTGTGTTCTTTTGGGAGGCTCTGCTTTTAGGCAGATAAGAGAATTCAGGAACGGAAATGCCTTCTGCTCAGAGTAATTTTCATGCCACAGTGGTGTATCTGGACCCCTCCCTTCCCAACTCATTTAAGCTTTGGGACTAAAAGAACAGAAAGACAATGTCAACTTCAATTATTTTTTTCCCCGCTGTTATATAGTTGTGAGGACGTTGTCATTTTAATATTAAATCGAGACAATAACTCTTGATCACAAATTGTCTTGAGCATTACCAGGTATAGCATAGTCATACGAGACATGGTATCTGCCCTCAATGAGCTTATCATCTGATGGCAGAAGCAAGATTGGTATTCTTCAAGCAAGCTGCTTGTAAGATTGGATGTTATGGATTATCAATAGGAGTTGACTTTGCATCCTGTGAAACCAACCTAAAATCAGTGGGTTGTAGGCAATGTCTGGTTGTTCTTTTAGATAACATCACTATTTTCTTTCTTTCTTCTTTGATGTGAGGGATTGAACCCAGGGAGGCTTTCACCACAGAGTCATATCTCTATACCTTTTTGTGTTTTATTTTAAGACAAGGTCTCACTAGTTTGCTGAGGGCCTCACTAAGTTGCTGAGGCTGGCCTCAAATTTGTGATGCTCCTGCCTTAGCCTCCAGAGTTGCTGGAATTACAGGCATGTACCACCATGTCTGGAAGATTCTATCACGATTATGTACTATGGTTTCAGGTTCCTCAGAGACTCTTCCTGTTGGTGAAAGCACTACCTTGAGACTATGCTGTGAAACATTCCAATCCAGTTCAAATGTAATGTATGTCACCATTGCTGTGATTCATCAACTCACACAGGTTTTGAAAGAGTTCTGGAAATACCTATATTCGGCCCATTTGACAATTTCTATACAGTTCCTTTCACTTTTAAAGAGATTTTTGTTAGTTGTTTGAATGTTATTAGCAGTCAGTAGTGTAACACACATCCTGCTTTGATTTTCACTCTGAATCATGCTGTGTGTTTGTGTGATTTTAATTCAACCAGTGTCTGCTTTTCAGTCTAGACACACATTTGCCTGGCAATAACAGGTGATATCATCTCTACATAGAAATATGCTTTTATTAGACACGTTTGTGGTTGAATGTACCATGTTTTGGTAAGAAACTATGCAGAGGGAGCTCTACTTGTGTTATGGGGGTTGGAGGGAGAGGGAATGATATATTTCTTCCTTAGCTTATTATAATTAGAGATATTTGTATGAAAATAGAATCTCTGTTGCTGAAGTGTTGCTCAGCTCCTGCTGATCAGTCCTCACTCACAGGCATCATCCTTTGTGATATAATAGTTAGTTGCTGTGGAGATGATTACCCTGTCATGGAGAAAAGAGACTTATGAATTTAAATGAAGAATGAGCAGCAGGAGCAAAAGAACTCTGCCAAAAGCCAAGCACTTCATCTAATTTAATTTTCTCCTGCCTTTTTATATATGTTATTTCATAAAGTTGCATATATCAGCTTAAACAATAGTTTCAGGGTAAATGATGAATAATGACCAAAAGGAAAATTTTATTTATTTACTTATTTTTAAAAATTTTTTAGTTGTAGATGGACACAATACCTTTATTTTATTTATTTATTTTTAATGTGGTATTGAGGATGGAACCCAGTGCCTCTGAGCACAGTATCACTAAGCCGCACCCCCAGCCCGAAGGAAAATTTTAAAAGAAGCAGCAAGATATCATGGTGACATTCTTTACAGAGGCAAGAGTGAGTTCCAGTTATAGAAAATTCAACACTAATAACTATATACTATTGAGGCAGACTCCATGGTTTAAATGAACAATTAAGCTCTTTGCTTTTTTAAATTTTTTTATTATTATTTTTTATTCACACAGGTTTTTTTTTTTGAGGTTCTAACAACTATTTTTTTAGTTTAATCTTTTTTTATTTTTTATTATTATTTTTTATTCACACAGTTTTTTTTGAGGTTCTAACAACTATTATTATTATTATTATTATTATTATTATTATTATTTTTACAATTGAGCTCTTTGGGCAGATATATTGCAGTCTAACTTTTGATGAACTGCTGTGGTCATACAGGTATCATTCAACAAGGGGAGGCAGAATGTTGAAGTAGAGAACAGGCTTTGTACCAAACAGCTGTTTTGAATCCCTACTCTGCCATTCATGAGTCACTGCCTTAGGCAAACCAGTTAATCCCCTCTGAAC
Source organism: Glaucomys volans (assembly GCA_020662805.1). NCBI lineage: Eukaryota > Metazoa > Chordata > Mammalia > Rodentia > Sciuridae > Glaucomys > Glaucomys volans. The sequence goes on along the minus strand of JAJEJO010000737.1, from coordinate 769,804 downwards.
TTTGTTAATTATTATAATTAGGATAACTTTGGGGTGTTTTCATGGTTAATGAACTCATATGGCCATAACTTTTCCCTCTGTCTGTCTTTTTAATGGTGCTGGGGGTGGAACCCAGAGCCTGGTGCATGCTAGGCAAGCACTCACCCACCGAGCTACATCCACGGCCCTCCAACAAGCCTTTAGTCGACATTCATTCATAGGTCATCACATTCATTTTGACAGGTCAGTGCCTCCTCTGCACTAGTTATTGTACATTTGAGAATCATCCATGTCAGGATAGGCTATTCTACTTTAACAGGCAAATGATGACATCTCATTTCATCAATGACGAAATTGTACTCTCATAGATTGCAGTGTGGGTCTGACAGCTCTCCTTCCTTTTGTGGATAATGGCTTCCAAACCAAGAGCATTTTAGAAGAAGAAGGGAGGGATGAAGGAGGCATGCCAACTTTGCATTTGTTGGTCCCAAACAGACACATGTCATTTCTATTCACCGACCATGGGCTAGAACTGGTCATGTGGCCTCAGCTATCCGTGAGGGAGACTAGGAAGTGTAGTGGAAGTTGTGGAGTCATTGGTGAGTTAACTCTGCCCCTGCCACATCACCCCTGGTGTTTTTGAGGATTAGTCAGGGTACATAGGAATTTACAATTGTATTGGCTGAGCTACGTTAGATGACAGAGGTTGATCCAGGCTTAAGGAGTCCTGTAAATGATGGCTTAGTTGAGATTATTTTCCTTTTCACCTGAAACGAGTAAAGAAGCAAAAGAAAAGGTGCACATGAAGTTGATCAAGGATTCAGGCAGCATGTGTTGAATGTAACTTCCCACAGCCTCGGCCTGTGTGGTCCCTACTGAAGCACGTCTCAGATTGAGCAGTCTAGGCAGCCCGTGTCGGGAAGGAATATGCCAGGTTCTAGAGTCCAGAACAAGCGTGCTGCCTTTCAATATTTTCAATTTTTTTTCAATATTCGGGGGACAAATGGCGGCAACACAAGAAGAGGGAGAGAAGTCAACATGTAAGGGTGTGCACTATTGCTGTAAATAAATTTCCTGTTGAGTCAAAGTTGCCCATCACACATTTCTCCCTTAGTATATCTTTGAGACTGAATAGTAGGCATGACTTGAATTGATACTTTATGCCCATGGTAGAATTATGCTGAGTGTTATAGGGTATGCTAAAGAAAAACAAAACCTAACTTTCTCATAAGGATTTTTTTTTTTTTTGTACTGGGAATTGAACCTAGGGGCACTTTACCACTGAGCTATAACCCAACCCTTTTTATTTTTTCTTTTGAGATAGGGTCTTGCTAAGTTGAGTATAGCCTCATTTACCTGGCCTCAAATCCTCTTGCCTCAGCCTTCCAAGTTACTGGGATTAAAGACATATGTCACTATGCCAAACTTCATAAGGAATTTATGATAGGGAAATTAAGTCAAGTAAATGTCAGTTTTCCATCACTTAACAAAATACCTGAAACCATCAACTTATGAAGAGAAAGGGTTTATTTTGGTTCATGGTTTTGGAGATTTTAGGGCATGATTGGTCTTTTTGCTTTGGGCCTGTGGCAAGGCAGTCCATCATGGTGAGAGCACATGGCAGAGTAAAACTGCTCACTCCAAGCTTTTTCTCAGCAAAGGAAACAATCAACAATGTGAAGAGAGAGCCTACAGAGTGTGAGAAAAATCTCTACCACACACACTTCAGATAGAGCACGAATCTCCAGAATCTATAAAGAACACAAAAAACTTCGCACCAAGAATACAAATAGCCCAATCAATAAATGGGCTAAGGAAATGAGCAGACACTTCACAGAAGAGGATCTACAAGCAATCAACAGATATGTGAAAAAATGTTCAGCATCTTTAGTAAGAAGAGAAATGCAAATCAAAACTTCCCTAAGATTTCATCTCACCCCATTTAGAATGTCTGCTATCAAGAATGCAAGCAACGGGGCTGGGGATATAGCTTAGTTGGTAGAGTGCTTGCCTCACAAGCACAAGGCCCTGGGTTCCATCCCCAGCACTGCAAAAAAAGAAAAAAAAAGAAAGAAAGAATGCAAGCAACAATAGGTGTCGGCAAGGATGTGGGGAAAAAGGCACACTCATACATTGCCGGCGGGGTTGCAAATTGGTGCAGCCACTCTTGAAAGCAGCATGGAGATTCTTTAGACAACTTTGAATGCTACCACCATTTAACCCAGCTATCCCACTCCTTGGTCTATACCCAAAGGACTTAAAATCAGCATACTACAGTGATGTAGCCACATCAATGTTCATAGCTGCTCAATTCACAATTGCTAGATTGTGGAACCAACCTTGATGCCCTTCAACAGATGAATGGATAAAGAAACTGTGATATATATATATATATAAAGTAATATTATTATTCAGCCATAAAGAAGAATAAAATTATGGCATTTGCAGGTAAATGGATGGAGATGGGGAATACTATGTTAAGTGAAATAAGCCAATCCCCAAAAACCAAAGGCCAAATGATTTCTTTGATAAGTGGATGATGATACATAATGGGGGATGGGAGGGAGGCAAGAATGGAGGAAGGATGGATTGTATAGAGAAAAATGAGGGATGGGGAGGGGAAAATAATAGAATAAGACAAACATCATTACCCTATGTACATGTATGATTACACAAATGGTGTGACTACTTTGTGTACAACCAGAGAAACGATAGTTGTATCCTATTTGTGTACAATGAATCAAAATTTAAAAAACAAAACAAAAGAAACTGTTCACCTCATGAGTCAGGGAGTAAAGAGAGGGAGGAGAGGACCAGGATTCCACCATCCCCTTCAAGGGCACACTCCCAGTGACCCCCCACTAGGCCCCAACTCTCACCGCCTCCCATTAGCCCCACTCTGGGACAAAGCCCGTAAAGCATGGGCCTTTGGGGGCATTCAAGAACTGAACCATGGGCATAAACAAGTCGACAAATAAAGGACAAAACTGTACTTACAGAAGGGATAAGTTAAAAATAGGGTGATGTAAAGCAAGTTGTTAATTTTTTTTTCTTTTTGAGGTGCTGGGGATTGAACCTAGGGCCTTGTGCTTGCAAGGCAGGCACTCTACCAACTGAGCTATATCCCCAGCCCAAACAAGTTCTTAATTTTGAGGTGTAAATAACCAAGGGAAGGAAGGAAGG
>JAJEJO010000737.1:733710-766542 GCA_020662805.1 Glaucomys volans | reverse complement strand
GGAAGGAAGGAAGGAAGGAAGGAAGGAAGGAAGGGAGGGAAGGAGGAAGAGGAAGGAAGGAAGGAAGGGAGGGAGGGAGGGAGGAAAAGATAGAAAAAAGAAAATAAAAAGACTAGAATTAACTGCTAGGAAATTTGGTAGAACTCAGGCAGCATTAATTCTCCACGGAAAGTTCAATCACATTTTAGGTCAGATTCAGGTACCACAGTCAAGGTGTACAGAAGTCACGTCTAACACCAGAACTGGCCTTGGAGGCTGAGGGAATGTCAACCCAGTATCTCGGCTCAAGGTGACGGGAGGAGTAGCTTGGGTGTTATGGGAATGGAAGGAAGATGAGGTGTACCCTGAGGCTTCACAGGAACGTCCCAGGAAGATGAAGAAGACAGAGCCCAGGACTAGAATTACCCAGTGAGGGGCCGATGAGAAAGGAAATCGTGCATTGATGTATTCACACCCAGGACTATAGGAGGGCTTGCATTCTATGACTCTAATCATTCTCTCTGTGTAGTTTAAATCTTTTAAAAATGGAATTATACATCTTTATGGGGTACATTGTGATAATTCAATGCTAGTTTAAATCATAATATTGTATTATAAGCATTTTATCATTCTGTGAAGTAATATTTATAATGTAGTTTGTAGCACACAGAGAATGGTGTTTTCAAGTGTTAGAAAATGTGCTGTTTAGCAACATACATTCTTTCATTTAACTTTTAAATCATCCATATGAAGGAGGTGCTATTATGACCACCTTCAGATACAGCATCACAAAGCTAGGAAAATTTAAAGTCACACAGGAAGTGTCTGATCAGGTCAGATGAAACCGTGGTTGGTTTGATTTAAAGCTTCTGTTCTTGCTACTTACCTTTCCTTATACGGCATCATGATGTTCCACCAGCTTATCAAAGGGTTTAAACATTTAAAACTTTTGGTAACATTATTAAATTTTCCACTGAAAAGTTGTGGCTCAACCAATAGTGTATAGAAGTGACGTTTGCTCTCAAACCTCCTCCATAATGGGTACTGTAGCTTTAAACTCTTTTTGGCAATAATAAAAGGGAAAACTGTCAAAAGTTTAGAGTCCCAGCAATTGATCAGATTTGTAGTATTCTCTTGGTGTCCTTTGGCATTAGTCTTGAATATAGTGTTATGGATTAGCTGTTAGGTGTCCCCCAAAAGCTCATGCATGAGACAATGCAAGAAGGTTTTGAGGAGAAATGATTGGGTCATGTGACTCTTAACCCAGTGAATTAATCCTTGAGGGATTGATTAACAGGGTGGAAACTGAAGGTGGGCAGGGTGTGGCTGGAGGAGGTGGTCATTGGGGGTGTGGCTTTGGGGGATATATTTTGCATCTGGCAAGAGGAGTCTGTCTCTCTGCTACTGGATTATCATGTGAGCCACTTCCCTCCACTACACTCTTCTGCCATGATATCCTGCCTCACCTGAAGCCTGAGGAATGGAGCTGGCCATCCACACACTGATACCTCTGAAACCACGAGCACCCAAAAAAACTTTTCCTCCTCTACAGTTGTTCTGGTCAGGTCTTTTAGTCATAGCAGTGAAAAAGCTGAATAAAACATACAATAAAAAATTCTATTAATTAATTGTAATTCATTGACATACTTAATATTAGCTCCCCTTGAACAACAGATGCAAATCTATATTTTAAAAAAGTAAGTCACTAGGATTTATTTACTTCAGGTCAATAGTACTGCTCAGCCAAAGGCTATGACTCTGTCTGTTTGGAAATTTTGGCTAATTCATATCTGAATTCCTGCTGTAGAGGAGAAAGAAAAGTCACTATCCTCTAACTTACTTGTGGACTGAAGTCCTCTCATTCTCCTGCTTGCAGTTCCAGGTCTGGGCTTGTGTGTATTGTCATGGACAGGAGATTAAAGTGCACTTGTGAAGTATAAAAGAGATTTATGGAAATGAAGGAATAATGAAAATAAAATTTTCTTTACAATAATAACTATTAAGAAATGAGTTTTAGGCCGGGCGCAGTGGCACATGCCTGTAATCCCAGCATCTTGGGAGGCCGAGGCAGGAGGATCTCAAGTTCAAAGCCAGACTCAGCAAAAAGTGAGGCCCTAAGCAACTCAGTGAGATCCTGTGTCTAAAAAAAATACAAATTAGGGATGGGGATGTGGCTCAGTGGTCAAGTGCCTCTGAGTTCAATCCCTGGTAGCTCTGCCCCCCCAAAAAAATGAGTTTTAAACTGGGTGTGATGGTACAGCCTGTAATCCCAGTTACGCCAGAGGCATGGAGGCAAGAAGATTGTCAATTTGAGGGCTGACTGAGAAATTTAGTAAGATTCCGTCTCAAAATAAAAATAATAAGGACAAGGGTAGCCTAGTGGTAGAGCACCCCTGGGTTTAATCCCTTGGTACTACAAAAAAAAAGAGTTTTAAAATTATTATTATTATTATTATTATTATTTTTTTTTTGAACCAGGGATTGAACTCAGGGACACTCGGCCACTGAGCCACATCCCCAGCCCTATTTTGTATTTTATTTAGAGACAGGGTCTCACTGAGTTGCTTAGGGCCTCACCAAGTTGCTGAGGCGGGCTTTGAACTCGTGATCCTCCTGCCTCAGCCTCCCAAGTCGCTTGGATTACAGGCATGCGCCACCACGCACGCCTGGCTTAAAATTATTTTGTATATTGCTTTGTTTTGGAGAAAATAAAAACATGCCAGCATTCACTAAATAATGTCTAGAAAATAAGTATTGCTCATTAATTTAAACACAAATAAGCTTATTGTTTGAAAAATAATTTAAGTATTTTCTTGGAAGTGTTGAAATCACTTAAAACTGGAAACACATTCTTTATAAGTAACAAGTCTAAGGTAACCTATTTTGTATCTTTTTAGCTAAGTCACAGTATCAACAAGGAAATTTAATTTCTAATTTCAGATAAAAAATACCACAAATGTGACTGTATTAAAATGAAAAGCAGTAGTATATGATAAAATCTTGTAGTATTAAGAATATAGGGGGTGTGTGTGTGTGTGTGTGTGCGCGCGTGCATGCACGTGTGTTTGTGGCACTGGGGATTGCATCTAGGACCCCACCCATGCTAGGCAGATACTCTACCACTGAGCTACATCCCCAGCCAAGAGGATAAATATTTTTGTTTTCATTTTTTTTAGTTGCTGATGGAACTATTTACTTATTTGTTTATTTATTTATATGTGGTGCTGAGAATCAAACCCAATGCCTCACACATGCTAAGCAAGTGCTCTACCACTGAGCCACAACCCCAGCCCAGAAGGTAGATTTTTTTTGAGTCAGAAAAAAAATGGAAAGTTCTGTCACCATCTAGCTATTTACTTGGGGGGTGGGCAGGACGGGACAGTTGCTTAACTTCTTTTATCCTAATTTCCCAAACTATAAATAGGGATGCTTATATCCAACTTGTGGCCAGGTTGTAAGGGTCAAAGGAGACTATGTATCTGAAATGACTAGACATAATAGATGGCTAATAAGTGTTACTTACTTCATTATTAAATATGTTCTTGGTGGAGAGACTAGTGACCCATATCTGTAATTATCTAGCTAGTTTGGACTCATCACAACTTGACCTTATAGTAATTTAATTTGCTTAGTTATAACAAGCTGTCATTCTCTCTGAGGGTACAATTAGGTGTGAAGTAAACAATCTGTAGCTCATTATTTTAAGCTAACAGTAATCCAAGCTTGTCTCCAGGAGATGAATAAAAGAAAATGGAAACAAAAGGTCCCAGGGCATTAGAAAATAAAAAACTTTGGAATAATTTTGAGAAAATGAATTGTTTGAAGGCTGACATTTATTTGAAAATGAGAAATAGCATTAGATAAGGGCAGGGAATTTTGTGCTTTGAGTGGACATGGTTTAGTGCTAAAGCCTTTAATGTATTTCGTTTAACAGCCTCATAGTCTGTTACATGGCTAAGTGATTTTGTTTTTGCATATTAGTGCAGCAAATGAATAGCTATTAAAGCACTTTTTGATGTGTGAAGTAATAGGCTTTTTAATTGCCATTAGTAAGTGTCTTTAATTTAGTGACATCTCTTCCCTGTCTGTTGAGGGTTTGACTCTGTGATAAAGCAGAGAATGTTAGCTTGTTGGTAACAATAGAGATTATTATGACTTTAATAAGCATGATGATAAAGAATTTGATAGTAATATGTGAAGAGATAAACATGAAGATTTAGATGGGATTTAGTAACGTGTAAAAATGTCTTTACAAGTGAATTTATCTTCAGAAGGAAACTGTCATGCTTTAAGAAAATGCTTGAGGAGATTGCTGGGAGTAGGTGGTGAGACCCTCAGTAGGACTAGCAGGAAACAGAAGCAGCAGCACAGGTGGGAGGATTCAGGGAAAAAGGGGGAGGAAGCGCTAGAAATCTGTTGCTTCAACTATTCAATAATCACATTGGCAGAATCTGTCTGACATACTGTTTAGGATGCATAATGTATAAAGATCAAATTTTGTGATGACAGCATCAGAAGGGGTTGGGAACGGAGCTGTAACAGGAGCACAGTTTCTGTATGTTATTGAAATTAAGCTGATCTCAAGTCAAATTAGAGTGTTGTAACTTTAGATGTTAAATATAACCCCCTAAGGTAACTACAAAGAAAGTAGTAACAAGAGATACACAAAAGGAAATTGGGAAGGAATTGAAATGTTTTGCTGCAAAGAATCAACCAAGCATAAAAGAAAATGGTAATGCAAGACACAAGGAACCATAAAAGCTATAAGGCATACAGAAAATAGCAAAATGACAGAAGTCTTTTTATCACTAATTATTTTAAATGTAAATGGGTTAAACTTTCTAATCAAAAGACAGAGATTGCCAGAATGGATAAAAAGCATGATCTACTGTCCTTAAGAGGCTAACATTAGAACCAAAGATACAAATGATTTGAAAGTGAAGAATGGAAAAGGATATTTCATGCAAATAATAACCAAAAGAGAGCAGGGGTGACTATAATATCAGACAAAATTGATTTTAACCTGGAAAAAGGTTAGAGGAGAAAAAAATGTTATTATATGTTAATAAAAGGTTTACTATAACAAGAAGAGGTGACAATTATAAACATTTATATGACTGTGTGCAGTGATGCATACCTGTAACTGCTGATACTAGGGAAGCTGAGGCAAGAGGATTGCAAGTTCAAGGCCAGTCTGGACAACTTAGAAAGACCCCATCTTAAAAGAAAAAAAGAACCTGAACTTGAGATGGAACTCAGTTGTTGAACACTTGACCTGAGTTCAATCTACAGCACCACAAAACAAACAAACAAATAAAACCCATTTATACACCTAATAGCAGACCAGACCACCAAAGTAAATAAAGCAAAAATGGACGGAATTGAAGGAAGAAACAGAGTTTGACGATAATAGTTGGAGACCTCAATACCCTACTCCGATTATGGATAGAACAAGACAGAAGATATGCAAGGACTTAAGAGGACTTTAACGCACTATAAGCCAACTGTATCTCATGGACACATGTAGAACACTCTACCCAAATACAAAAGGATACATAGTCTTCTTGAGTTCATGTGGACTTTTCTAAGACAGACCATATCTTAGACCACAAATTGTCAATATATTTGATTTCTTTTATACTGGGGATTGAACCCAGGGATACTTTACTACTGAGCTACATCCCAAGACCTTTCTTTTTGAGACCCCTCCACTAAATTGCTGAGGCTGGCCTCAAATCTGTGATCCTCCTGCCTCAGCCTCTCAAGTTGCTGGGAATACAGGCATATGCCACAATGCTCTACTCAGTATATTTGAAAAGATAGCTATCATATAAAGTATTTTCTATAGCTTTCTGTATTTTCTTTTGCTTTATTCAGCAAAGTTGGATTTATAGTTTCACAAGCTGGTGAACACATTTACTACAAGAAAACATTAATGTTTTAGGTGGATGGTACTCACTGAGAAGCTTCGCAATCCAGTCTGTATGAGTGAAGGAATATGCATGATTTTCATCTGCAGGACTTGAAAGCATTTAGAATACTTGTTTGGGTCAGAAATTGCATTAATATCCTGTCAGCTTTGGGGCATCAATATCACCACGAGGGCAATGGGAACAGCAGGGGGCTCCTGACCCTGGCTGGCATCAGTATTTGGGGACCTTGATCCTGGTACCTTTTAGCTTTTTCTGTTCCAGCTGCTTAATCTTTTCTTAGCCTCATTCCTGCTGTCTCTCCAGGGCCAGCACCTCTAAACGAAGCTGCCTCACTCATACAAAGGGAGCATTAATAGAATCTAGTTTTGACCTGGGCTTCTGGGATTGCGCTCACTCCATTTGGACGCTCCTTTTGTCTGGATTAGGCCTGCCCTTCAGCCCTCTGCCCTCCTTTGCTCAGTGACCTATTTTTGATGTGTTCTCTGGCCGCTGCTCTTTATTCTCCTTCAGACACTAACTGTGCACAGAGGCACCCCTGCACCTCCCTGCACTGCAGGCGCACATCTGTACAGGAACTGGACCCGCAGCCCCGCAGCCCACCAGGCCTTCCCAGCAGAAAGAAAATATTGTGCTGGGCTAATTCTTCAGCATGAGTGCAGCTCTCTGTCTGGTTTTCAGATGAGGATTTATCCAGCCACCCCGACTCTCAGATGCCTTTCTGGTCTCCACAGAGTTCTTGGCTCCTGCTCTCTGTTTTCAGCTCTGGCCTCCCAGTTGACTTGTCTCCTTCCTGCCTCCCCTGGCAAACTCCAAGTGTGAGACTTGGACTTAGTCCTGACACACCCACAATGGCTGTTCACTCTGCTTCTATTTCCTGATTTTAAAGGCACAGTATATAAAAAGGGATGAAGTTCTGATACATGCTACAGTATCTATGAGCCTCAAAGACATTATACTAAGTGAAAAAGCCACACACAAAAGGACAAATATTATATGATTCTACTTATATGATCCTACAAATATTGTATGACCTCTACACTGGGCAAATTCACAAAAAAAGAAAGTTGATTAGAAGCTTCCAGTGGTTGGGGTGCAGGGGAGGAATGGGAAGCAATTGCTTGGTGGTTAAAAGATTACTGTTTGGGGCAATGAAAAAATTTTGGGAATAGTGGTGTTGGTTGAACAACATGAGCTATGCACTTAAAGATGGTTAAAATGGTAAATTTAAAAATATATATTTAATTTTGTATTTTAAATGGATTTTTATCATTATAATTTAATTTATATTATATTTATATTAAAATATATATAATTTATATTTAATTTAATTTATACATATTAAATTATATAATTTAATTTTAATTATATATCATATATAATTATTAAATTATAATTATAAATCATTATAATTTAATTTATAATTATATGTGTTATATATAACTATATGTAATTACTAAATTATAATTATAAATTAAATTATAATGATAAAAATCCATTTGAAATATAAAATTATATATATTTTAAAATTTACCATTTTAATATATGTATAAATTTACCATTATATATATGTATATATATATAATCACAATAAATCACAATGAGATACCTCCCTGACCTTTTTTGGTGTCCTGCAGGGCTGTGCCTTTTCACCTGCTTCTCAAACATTAGGGTTCAGAGTGTTTAGCTCCTGGTTCTTTCTTACACCATCCTGCCCTTTCCCTTGGTCAGCCTCATCCAGTTTGCTAATGATGACTAGTCCTGTATTTTTAGCATCAACTCTCTTCTGAGGGGCAGTCCCAGTTATTAAGTGATACTTGAAATCTCCACATGAGGATTGATGCGCCAATGGCTCATCAATCTCAACATTCCCAAGTAGAATTCATTCATTTTTCCCTTCCATCAATCACCAGTCTTCTGTTCTCCACCCACCACAGTTTCCCAGACCAGATACTCAGGTGGGTCTCTGCTTCCTTTTCCCACATCCAATGTCTTGCAAAGTCCTGTCTTTCTTACTTCACCTTCACCAGTGACCCACCCAATTACTCTCCAGCAAAGCCACGCTGCTGACCTGACCTTCAATTTGACTCAGTGTCTTTGGAAATTCCCTCTTTCTGCTGGGGATGTTTTAGAGTTAACTTCCTTGTTCGTGGTGTCATTTCTCTCTTTACCCCCAAAACCTTTGCCTCTTCAACTTCAAGACCTGGGTAGAAGGTTACTTTTTTGATAAGTTTGTTACCTTCCCTCTGCCATCCCTTTCTCTTTGACAGAATCATCTTTCTGTCCTCCTTGCATAAGGAAGATGTCTTAGTCCATTCAGGCTACCATAACAAGGCAACACAGAATAGGTGGTTTATAAATGGCAGAAATTTATTTCTCCTAGTTATGGGGCTGACAGTCCAAGATCAGTGTGCCAGCATGGCTGGGTTCTGGGGAGGGCCCTCACAAGACTGTAGACCGCTGACTTCTGGTGACATCCTCTTATGGTAGAAAAAGGGATAGAGAGCTCTCTGGGGTCTCTTTCACATGGTCACTAATTTCATCAGTGAGCTCTCCACCCTTAGGACCTCATCACCTTCCAAAAGTCCCAACTCTGAATACTGTCACCTTTGGCATTAGGATTTTAACATGAGTATTAGAGGGATATAAGCATTCAGTTTATGTCTGTGGAAAGTATTCTCATAAATAATTATAAATGGAAAAGTTTTATAAATCATTTTCTTATGTCACTCAAATCGTTAGGATTGCTTGTTAACTTGTGGGATGGTCTTCCCACCAGATTCTCATTTTTTTCTCATTCTTTTCAGTGATGGAAGCTGAGTCCAGCTCACAGCAAACACTCTGGTCCGTGGTAGGTTCCCCTCAAAGTCTACCCGTTTAACCTTTCAGAGATCTAAAATGTTTCCACACTTGAGGTTCATGTGTTTTTCAGAAAAGTCAATTCATTTTATGTTTTCTCTCACTTTGCTGTTAGCTGTGCTAAATGGATATGCTAACCACTCAGAGCCTGTTGTAATTGCAATTCCCTCTAGCATTTTCGTTGTGGCTCCAGATGCTTTTCTGATAGCCCTAATTTCCTGTTTTGGTGACTTTAAACCTGCCCCGGACAGGCTGGGCTCAGCACATACCTGTAATTGCCGCAACTCGGGAGGCTGAGGAAGGAGGATCACCAGTTCAACACCAGCCCGGGAAATTTGGTGAGACCCTGCCTCAAAATACAATGAAAAGAGCTGGGGATATAGCTCAGTGGTAGAGCACCCCTGGGTTCAATCCCCAGTACCAAAACCAAACCCAAACAAGAAAACCAAACACACCACATACACACCTTACTGGGACACATCCAAAGATAGATATTGCAACACAATCTGGACACAAACTAAGAACTAAAAAGAAAATCCTAGGGGATCCTTGAAATTAGTGATTCAGAGGGTTTAAAGTTGCAGCACTCACTTTCTCTTCACCTGATTTAATGACAACCTCAATACTTTCTCACAGCTATAACTTATAAGGATTTCTAAAATTAAAATGACTCAATTAATTTTATTTTGAAGATGTTCAATCTATTTGTACCATAATTAGAGTAAAAGATTCCAAAGCATATTTTGGATTTATGTCTTTGAATAAATGCTATTAGAGACTTGTATTTGCTCCAATCATCTTAATACTAGTTTATTTTTGATCTGTTACAAATAATGTAGTTACCGTAGCAGTTGAGATTCTCCAGAGAAACAGAGCTAATAGTCTGTGAGAATGGGCAACTTCATTTACAAGTTCTGAGGCCGGAGAGTTCACAGCAGTGAAACTAAGAGAGAGAAGTAATTGGAGAGAAAAGAGCCAGGATGTGCAGGAGCGATGACTCCAAATAGTTAAGCCAGATAGAACACCTGCCTATTGTTTCTGACTGGCCCCATGTTGGCATACTTTCCTCAAATACTTAGAAGACATCATTGCAATTTATGACTAACAACAAACAAAAAAGAAAAGAAAAACCTTTTGATTATAAAATATGCTATGTATGTGAAAAGATGAATGGTTCATGGGATTACAGGGGTTGACAACTCTGAAATGGCCAGGCCTGCACACTGGAGGCTCAGGCAAGAGTTGAAGTTGCCATCTTGAATCTGAAAATCTGGGGCAGTCCAGAAGCCTGAAAAAACTCAGAAGAATTCTGTTTTCCAGTCTTGAGGCAGCATTCTTTCTTATCTAGGGACCCTCAGTTTTGGTGTGAAGTCTTTCACTGATTGAATGAAGCCCAACCACAGCATTGAGGGGAGTCTCCTTTATTTAAAGTCAGTTGATTAGAGATGTTTATCACATCTGCAAAATACCTTCACCTTATTTATTATGTAAGACCCTGTATGTGTGTTGGGGTCCAGACACGTCATTTCTCTTGTCTGCTAATAAATTGTTACTCTAATTTAAAAAATACCTTCACAGAAATATCTGGACTCCTGTTTGGATACACTTGGCATAATAGACTATCTCAATCAACACATAAAACTGAATCATCACAGATACTCTCTCCAGTGGACATATTTATTAGCAGAGGATAACACAAAAGTGGTAGTGTATTCATCCAATGTATCTATGCCCACAAAAGTACTGGGTGGGAAATCAAAGAGATGTCTAACAAGGTAAGTCCTAGTAGCATTCCTGACTACCTTGGTGCAACTTAGCTGCAATAGGAATTTTATAGTGGTGTTATTAGAAAAGAGAGCAGAATTATGTACAGAACCATTGCTGCGTGAGCTATTTTTACCTTTTCATGCAACTCGGCCTCCAAGTCAGAACATTGACTTGAGGAACAGAGATCATTTTAAACGTCAATAGGCAGAATGCAGGCCATGGAGCCACTGTTTCAGTCAGGGTTTTTTTTTTTTTTTTTTTTAATCACTGTGACCAAAAGACCTGCCAAGAGCAATGTAGAGGAAGAAAAATTTATCTGGGGCTCACGGTTTTAGAGGTCTCAGTTCATAGTTGGCCGACTCTAGAGCTCTAGGCCCAAAGTGAGGCAGAACATCATGGTGGAGAGGTGTGGCAGAGAAGAGCAGCTCAGGACATGGCCACCAGGAAGCAGAGAGAGAGCCCCACTCAACAGGGACATAGGCATGGCCCCAGTGACCTACCTTCTCCAGCCACACCCTACCTGCCTACGTTTACCATCCAGTTAATCCGTTCAAGTGGATTAATGCTCTGATTAGGTTTAGGTTCTCACACCCTAATTACTTCTTCTCTAACCTTCTAGCATTGTTTCACATAGAAGCTTTGGGGGACACATCAAATCTAAACAATAACAGGTATAGACCGAATGTTATGATTTTCTAATTCCCATCACTGAATAGATGGTGTGAACCCTATGGAAGATAATCCTTTCTTAGCTATAAAATAGAAATAATCTCTACCTTATATTGTTGAGAATAGAAAATGTATTAAAGTGTCTATGTATGCCCAGTACACTGTAGGTACTCAATAAATGTTTTAGTCACCCTTCCTTCAATGGTTCTCAGACTGTAGCAGGAGAGAACCTTCAAGTTCATGGAAAGGGTAAGCAGATGAACCTTTTTGTCTATGAACTTTCCATGAACCTTCAGTATCTTCTTTCTTTCTTTTTTTTTTTTTTTGGTACCAGGGATTGAACCCAGGGGCACTGCACCACTGAGCCACATCCCCAGCCCTTTTTTTGTATTTTTTATTTAGAGACAGGGTCTCACTGAGTTGCTTAGGGCCTAGCTAAGTTGCTGAGGCTGGCTTTGAACTCATGATCCTCCTGCCTCAGCCTCCCAAGTGCTGGGATTACAGGCGTGCACACAGTATCTTCTTTCTTTTGTATGTTCGTTCATTCATTCATTCATTCATTCATTCACTCGTCTATTCACCCAACTGTCCTTCACTGATGATGTCATGCTCCAGGCATCATGGCAGATACTGAGGACACAACTCGAACTGCTCACTGTGGTCCTTGTCCTCAGGGGCTCACAGAACATGATAGGGTGACCAGGAATACTCACACAAAAGATCAGATAGAATGGAAAGGGGTACATTCAGGGATCTACTGATGGTTTCACATGTAATTATCAAAAGGATAATAAACATCCAGGAGGTAAAACACAGCTTAAAAATACAGCATGTTAAAATGAAAAGTAAGAGCAGTAGCTGATGATAAAATGTCTTAATGACAAAATATGTGTCAGTGATCATTGTTGGCGTTTGTAATATCCATCCTTGTGTTGCAGTTAAATGCCTTATCTTTTTTTCTTTCATTGCTGGGGATTGTACCTATTATGTGTCATTTTGAATAGCCAACTTAAAACTTAAAGGAACAGCTTCTACTTTAAAATTTGTTACTTTGATAATCACACCAAATTGGGAATGGGGATAGTTGACTTCCTCTGGGTGGATGGAGCCTCTGTCCTTCAGTCCTCAGAACGACTTTGGAATTCTCATCTTGGGAAATGGGAAAACTCAGAGTTTGAACCAAGAAGCCCAATGCCAGAGCCTGTCCTTTTAATCACTATCTTGTAGGGGAAAAATTTAAACGTCACAACATGCTGAGACCTTACCTTATGTATGTGTGTGTGTGTGTATCACATTTTATTTAATTTTTTCATGTTGCAAAAAAATATGCAATACCCTTATCTGGTTCAAGATTTTAAAAATACAAATGGGTAGACAGTAAAAACACTCTGTGTAAGTCTCCTTCTCTACCTATCCATTCTTTCTCCCCTGGAAAACCAATAAACTTTTATGCATATATTAATTTCTCCATGTTTTGCACTAATGGTGGACTACTGTGTGACCCATTCTCTCTTAAAAAATGTATCCTAGAGAACTTTATTTTTAGTTTTTAGTTTTTCTACATTATAACATAAAACGCCTCCTCATTCTCTTTTCATGTTTGCCTCGTAGTCTATTGTTTGGATGTTAAAATTTACTTGGGCTATTATTATAGCTCAGGGTAGAGCACTTGCCTAGCATGTGTGAGTTCTTGGGTTTGATCCTCGGCACCGCATAAAAATAAATAAATAAAATAAAGGTATTGTGCCCATCTACAATTTTTTTAAAAAAAATCCTTTAAAAATTTACTTATTCTGTTCACTGTTAATGAACATTTAAGTTTTTTTTCCAAAAATTTGTTTTTACAAAATAATTTTGTGTTCCTCAAGATTGTAAGTATGTAACAATAGTTTCCTTCTTTAATCTGCACAATGTTTTAAAATTTATGATTTTGAACATATAATACACCTACATGTTTACAAATACATCAAATAAGAAAGTGTACGTGTTTTACAAAGATTTTTTCCCCTTCCTGTCTGTTCCCCAGCCTTCCTGCTGTAGGAAACCAATGCTACTAGTTTCTTCTATATTGTTCCAGAGATTTCTCCATATCCTCCTTTATGTAAGTCTTAGCATGCTACACATATTGCATCTTACCTTTTAAACTTAACACTAAATCATGAAAGATCTTTCCATAGCAGAACGTAAAGGAATTTTTTCTGTTTTTAAAAAGTCACCTAGTATCTATATTCAATTTTGTGATTACACCAACATTATTTTAACAACATTTTAACCAACCCCTGGATGGACTTTTTCCTGTCTTTTTATTCTTTTGCTTTTACAAATAGTGCCACAAAGAATAACCTTGTACAAGTGCCATTTTACTAGTATACAAATAACTGCATAGGATACATCCCAACATGGAATTGCCACTCTGAGGGGGAAGAAATATTGGTAATGTTGATGAATACCATCAATCTGCCCTTCAACTGTATCAATTTACACTCTGAACAGTAATGTGTGAGAAGACCATTTCCCTAAACATTCCCTAGGAGAAGATGTGAACAAAGACATACTGTATCAGTGTAGTTTGAAAGTGGCAGTCTCATTTTAAAAGTAAGTTGAACATCTTTTTGCATATTTAAGAGCCATGTGTTTTTCAATGTACTCAGTCAATATCCTTTATCATTTTCTATTTGGTGGTTGTGTGTTTTAATAGACCGGAGGGAACTCTGTGATTGAAAAATGAGTCCTTTGAGCCAGGTGCGGAGACGCATGCCTGTAATCCCAGCACTTGGGAGGCTGAGGCAGGAAGATCGTGAGTTCAAAGCCAGCCTCAGCAACTTAGGGAGGTGCTGAGCAACTCAGTGAGTCCCTGTCTCTAAATAAAATACAAAATAGGGCTGGGGATGTGGCTCAGTGGTGGAGTGCCCTGGGTTCAATCCCCAGTACCAAAAAAAAAAAAAAAAGAACCCCTTGTATCTGTTTTGAATTGCAATTTTTTCCACTTCATATTTGTCTTTTGACCTGTTATATGTTTTAATGAAGGATTTTTAAAGTTTATGTAGATTTCCCAATCTTCCTGTGTTAGTCAGCTTCGCGTCACTGGGACCAAAATACCTAACAAGAACACCTTAGAGGAGGGAAAGTTTATTCTGGCTTATGTTTCCAGAGGTTTAGTCCCTGGTTGGTGGAGCCCATGGCTCTGGGCCCAAGTGAGGCAGAAAGTCATGGGGGAAGGGAGTGATGGAGGAGTGGTGCTCACCTCATGGCAGCTGGAAGCAGAGAGGGAAGTGGGGAAGGGCCACAGGGAAGACTCACCCTTCCAGGGCATGCCCCCAGTGACCCACCTGCTCCAGCCACGCCCCACCTGCTGACAGTCACTCCATTCAAACTAGAATGGGCGGACTAGGTTACAGCTCTCACAAACCATTCATTCCCCTCTGAACATTCCTGCATTTACACAGGAGTTGTTGGAGGATCCTTCATATCCAAACCATGACACTTTCTTTTTATGGTTTCTAGGTTGGTTTGTTTTTGAATATTTTATTATGTTGCTACATAAATTGACATCTTTAAAATAAATCAGCACTCTTAAAAACTTCGTAGGAAGTCAAAAAGAATATGATGGACACACATCAGACATGACCTCCCCTCATCTCTACCCATTTTCTCCTCCTCTTCATTCTCTTTGAAGTGCTTTGGCTGTTTTTCTTTCCATCCAGCTCATTCCCTTCTCAGAAGCTTTGCACTCGTCTTTCGAATGTTCTTCCTCCTGCTCTGGCGTGGCCCTCTCCTCGTTCACACGCTGCTCATGTCAGTTCTGCACTGGGTTATCTACCTAAATCACGTGGGTCTCTCTCCATCTCCTGTGATTCTCTGCACAACATTCTTTAATAGTATTTTCCTAGCATCGTTTATCAGGACCTGAAATGATCTTATTTCTTCATTCACACGTTTCTTCATCACTAGAATATAAGCCCCTTGAAGGCCAGACTTTGCTCTGCAGTATCTCCATTCTCTGAAACATGACAGATGTTCATTAGGTAACGGGCACTTGGTAGATGTTTATTAACTGCTTACCACCTTTTTCTCTGTTGTGTGCAGCTGATTTATCTCTTTTGTTCTCTGTTCCTTCACTATTAGAATGAAGAAACTTGAAAAAAGGTCACTTGAAATTTCCTGTGATTCAGTGCACATGACAGTGTGTCCTAGAACCTAGAGCAACAGAAAAAAATCTTGTTGTACCAAAGATTTTTATACCTACTGTAGAACGCTCATTCATTAAGCAAACATTTATTAAGTGTTCTGCTGCACATTAGAGGTGATCCATAGCCAGAAAGATAAAAGTGCAACTGTCTCAAAAAACAGACAAAAATCAAAACACACACAAATGAACACTGACAACTCAGAAGTGGGATGCTATTCTTAGCAGGGTCTCTACTGATACTTTAATGACCGTTTTCTCAACATTGCTTAGTTTCTGTCTATTGGGCTAAATTAAAGTTATGATAGCTCTTATGGTAGCTAATTTTCAAGGATTTGAAGATTAATTTGTAAAATTTATACAGCTATAACATCAATAAAACCATGTAAAACGTGGACATTAATGCTGGAGATTTTCTATTAATCTGATTTAATTCTAATCCAAACCTTGCCATGCTTCCTCATTTAAATGCATCATGACTTGAGCTAACTTTAGAATTATTTGAATCTAATTTAATAAAAAGAATAAAATGAGAGTAAGATGGGACTATATCTACATATATCCACATCATGTATAAAGCAGGATTGCAAATTATTTTGCCAAAATTTGAGACAGCTGCTTTTAAATCTAAATTGGAATTACTGTATATGCATAGCCAAATATTAATCAAATGCCTAGAATGAGAATAAATCCAAATTGACTATAAAGAATGATGAATTACTGAGAAAAGTCAACTGTCACATATAGTAACTGCCATTTGTTGGCATATGCTGCAAATAATTTATGGAAAATGATGTAGGCTTTTATTTGCTTTAATCAACTATATAAAAGAATATAATATTGCTATGGACTATTTTAATCTTGCAAACATGCACTTTTTTAAAGCCTTATTTTTGTCAAAGTGCTTTTGGTTGGGAAAGAAGACAAAACCACTTTAAATTTGCCTAACAAACAAAAGCAAGGAGAACTTATGGTTTCATATGACTGGGTGAGCCAGGACTCAGCTAATGAGATGCCTTCAGAGATTTCTCTCCATGAGGGTCTCTCCTGATGGACAAATATCCACTTAGCAGCTCAACATTCATATCCTACCAGTGTATCAACCCAGGGCAACCCTGTCTTCTTTAATAGCTGCAATACAGAAATCCCAGGTGAAAGTCCTGGTTGGCCTGCTTTAGAAATAGGCTAGCATAGTGTGTTTTGAAGGACCCCATGCTTATTACACTTCCCTTCTTCTGCAAACATTATTCTGGCTGATCCTAGCTAAATTTTAGGTGGAATGCGCCTTAACTTGGATTCACCTTCAGGTATGCAATATGATAGCTTTGTTAGCTGTACCCTAAATAAACAGAAAATTGGTACAATGTCAAAAATGGGAAAAAGAATTTAAGTAGGGTGGATGAAGATAGTTCTAAACGGGTACAGTACATTAAGTCACACCAAGGAGAAGAGGGGATATTCTTTCCATACACAAGCTATGAACCTCTCTACCCCACTTCCTACACCATTTGTGAGTGGGGAATACAGAGGTATACAGGTCAGGAAAAAGGGGCATTGTGGGGCATTTAAAAGCAATAATAAGCTGAATGCATTAGTGCACACCTGTAATCCCTGCTACTCAGGAGGCTGAGGTAGGAGGACTTCAAGTTTGAGGTCAGCTTGGACAACTTAGAGAGACCCTATCTCAAGATAAAAAAAATAAAAAATGGACCAGGGATGTAGGTGGGTGGTAAGGCACCCCTGGATTAAATCCTGAGAGAGAGGGAGAGAGAAAAGAACAAAAATGGGGTTTAAAAGAATACATTAAAATTCATGTCAAAAAAATTCATGTCAAAATGTGTATTATACATAGTAAGTAAAACCTTGTACTGTAAAATAATATATATAAACCCCAGGAAAAGGTGTCTTCTAGAAGGGATATTCATTTGAAAAGAAGATTTGCATTGGTACTTGTAAGAAACAGATGAGTAATACTAAGTGGCTATTGATAAACTGATGAACGTATAGTCAGGCCAATTGGGTTTGGACCCCAGGCCCTGTTATTTCCCTCACCGCCAAGTAGACCTGGCCCCTCACGGAGTATCACTAGCGGTCCAGCAGGTGGCGCTCTATCCTAGTACTGTGCATCAGTACTGAAGGCAGCGTCCCCAACCCCCACAACACAAGGCAGTTCAGACCTTTGCGTCCTGAACGACCTGTAGAATTCGGGTTGTCTTTGGCAATGACATGGCTTTAGTTTTTACAAAGGCGAGTGTGCTGGTCTTTGACAGATTTGAAGTTGTGTGCCTAAATCTTTAAATTTCTCTTTGGTTCTAAAATTTGTCATTCTTAGTTTGATGACTTAGTTTCTGCGAAGCACTTACACTTCTACTCTGTGTCTAAGGCCTCATGCAGTTGCTAGTGGTCTATGAGAATTCATATTTGAAAAGTGCACTGAATGAACGTTTCTCAACTTCTTTTTTGTTGTTAGTTTTTAATTATCCTAGGAACACAAATGACTTTTTAAAAATAAAATCCTGTGCTTATATTCCTAAATGAACTAACATTTGATTATCTACTGTTATATTTTGTATTAATAAATCTCTTTCAGTCCCACAGCAACATGCTTTAGATTTTTATCTGTACATTATAATTATACACAACAGTGGGATTTGTTGTTCTACATTCCCGCACACACATAACATAATCCGGTCAATTTCACCCCCGAGTATCTCCCCTTTGTCTCCCCTCCTCCCTTCTCTGGTCCCCTTCCTCTACTGGTCTCTCTTCTATTTTCATGAGATCCTTCCCTCCTCTTTTTTCTCTTTAGCTTCTGCATATGAGAGAAAACATGACCCTTGACTTTCCAATTCTTGCTTATTTTGCTTAACCTGAAGCCCTCAAGTTCCATCCATTTTCCTGCAAATGACATACCTTTGTTCTTCTTTGTGGCTGAGTAGATTGTATGTATCTGTTCATCTGCTGACGGACATCTAGGCTAATTC
Organism: Glaucomys volans; assembly: GCA_020662805.1. Taxonomy (NCBI): domain Eukaryota; kingdom Metazoa; phylum Chordata; class Mammalia; order Rodentia; family Sciuridae; genus Glaucomys; species Glaucomys volans. The sequence continues at coordinate 748,168 of JAJEJO010000737.1, read as the reverse complement.
TCTAGTATCCTGACTTGAACTCTTTAGGATAAACACTGAGGAGTGGCATAGCTGGGTCACGTGTGGTTCCATTCCTAGTCTCTTGAGGCACCTCCGTACTGATTTCCATAGCAGTGCAAATTTACAATCCTACCAATAGTGTGTAAGTGTTCTTTCCCCCACATCTTCTCCAGCATTTATTATTATTCGTATTCTTGATTTTTCAACTCTTATATATTTATTTATTTTTTCGTGGTATCAGGTGTTTTGGATTGGCTGTGAGGCATCACCCAAAAGCTCACGTGTGAGACAATGCAAGAGGTTTGGAGAAGAAATGATTGGGCCATAGCCTTAACCTAATCAGTGAATCAGTCCCTGATGGGATTAACAGAGTGGTAGCCAGAGGCAGGTGGGGTATGGCTGGAGGGGGTGGTTCACTGGGGATGTGGCTATGGGGTGTGTATTTGTATCTGGAGCGTGGAGTCTTTCTCTTTCTGCTTCCTGATCAGCATGTGAGCTGCTTCCCTCTGCCACATTCTTCTGCCATGTTGTCCTACCTCACTTTGAGCCCCAAGGAATGGGGCCTGCTGTCTGTGGATTGAGACCTCTGAAACTGTGAGCCCTCAAATATACTCTTTCTCCCCTACAGTTGTTCTGACTGGGTCCTTTAGTCACAGCAGCAAAAAAACTGTCTGAAACAACAGGGATCAAACCCAGGGTCTCGCACATGTGGGGTGAGTGCTTGACCACTGAACTACACCCCAGCTCAGTCTGTCCTTTTTTCTAACTAAAGTTTACATGCCCTGGAGCTCTTGCAACTTCCCCTCTGAGAACTGTCAATGAGCAGAAGTTGGATTCTACTTTCCATATGTACCTCTGGAAAAAATTTTGTTCAGTTCAGCTTTCTATAAGTTGTACTGTACTGCGAAACAAAGATTTAAGATAGAATCATATTCAGGGCTTAAAACAATGAATTCTGGGGCACACTAGTCCAGGGCGCCAGTGACCTTAGATAAATTCCTTACAGTTCTTATTCTTTCTCTCTCTCTCTCTCTCTCTCTCTCTCTCTCTCTCTCTCTCTCTTTCTTTTGTACCAGGGATTGAACCCAGGGGCACTTAACCACTGAGCCACATCCCCAGCCCTATTTTGTATTTTCTTTACAGACAGGGTCTCACTGAGTTGCTTAGGGCCTCACTATTGCTGAGGCTGGCTTTGAACTCTCCATCTTCCTGCCTCAGCCTCCTGAGTCACTGGGATTACAGGCCTGTGCCACCATGCCCTGCAAATTCCTTACATTTCTTAATTTTGGTTTCTCATCTGTTAAAGAGTAATAATGCTTATCTGAATTGGTTTTATGAAGATTATATTACATAACTGATGTAACCTACCACGTGTACTTACCAATTAATCAAGTAAAGAGTTCCTATTCCTATATTACAGAGCAATATGAATGAGGTACTCAGGGAAATACAAAGAAGTCTCAGACCACTTCTGCTCCGTAGACGGTTAAATACCCCAAGGGACAGATATCCCTACTCAAATGAATATTCAGCTAACAAGTTCCTAATTCTCCTTGCAAGGGAATCCCCAAATACATATACTTTAGAGTATTAAATGGCTATTAAACTAATTTTGCCCTTAAAAAGTTTATCTAAATGGGTGAATTTTACGGTATGTGAATTATATCTCAATGAAGATGTTAAAGTCCTTATTTTGGTGAGTGATATCACCTGAAAGAAGTGGTTGTAAGAGTATTTTAATACCAAATATGCTGATGCAGTGTGGAAATGAACATTGCATAAGGAAATTTTCTAAACTAGCTGATTTGAGTCACATGAAATTCAATCTGGTTCCTAAAGTTATTGAATTGCTTGGAGACTCACTTTTTATGTGTGATTAATAAAATGATGCCCACATAGGACTTGCAAATATTAAATACTATGACTAAAATAATGAATTCTTTAATTTTTCCTATAAACCATTGGGAGAAAAAGAATTTTATTTGTTTTGGGAAGAAAACGCAGCAGTTTCTTTCTTAATGCAACACAATGATTTTCAAGATCCAATTAACATTTCACTGTCTCTGGAAAATTGCTTCCTTGATCACTCCTGCCCTCACTGATGATAACTTATGCTCTCAATGCTCCTGGGAATGCTCAGCATTTCACCGACCTGATCAAATTTGGTTTTGTCAACAGCTCATGAAGTAAGTGTTATTAGTTCCACTTAACTGATGAGGAGATCGAGGTAGGTGCCATGGTTTGGATCTGGAATGTCTCCCAAGGCCCATGTGTTCAAGGGTTGGTCCCAGTTCTACACATGGTGGAACTTTCGGGAGGTTGGGTCCAGTGGAAGGAAGTGGGGTCCTTGGGGGTGTGCCGTTGAAGGGAATATTTGGATCCCAGCAACTTCTTCTCTCTCTTTGCTTCCTGGCAGCTATAAGGTGAGCAGCTCCTCTGCCACTAACTCCTGTCATGATATATTGTGCTTTCACAGGCCCAAGGGAATGGAAAAGCAATGGAACCATAGGACCATGGTCTGAAACCTCTGAAATTTTGAGCCAAAATGACCCTTCTTTCTTTGAAGTTGATTACCTCAGGTATTTTGTCACAGTGCTAGAAAGCTGATTAACACAACGGGTAAGGTCACGTGGCTAGTTAATTGTTCAAAGCTGGAGCTGCTAGGTTATAAACCTAGTACTACGCCATCCAAATGCTTTCTTGTACCTTATTCCATGTATAAATGCCAAAATGAGGAAAGAATGATAGACTGGAATAATCAGTCTTTTCTCAGAGAATTCTTAAAGAAGAGGTGACATGGTAAAAAGTGTTCTTCTCACAGGAGATCCAAATTAGTTTTCTTCAGTAATAATTTTCTGAGACATAATTACAGCAAATTATGTAATGAAAGGGGCTACTTTCATTATATAAAGTGAGAAAATACATTTCATTTTAAGCAATAACTAGAACTTTGACAACATTTACGGAAGAGCTGAACACTGAATAGTTTAAATCATTGACTAGGTATCTGGAAATGCTTTTTATTCATTGAGAACACAGTTTTTGATGAGTCCAGATTCTTAATGTTTTATATTTAATTCATTCATTTCTTCAATGATTATGTATTGAGCACCTACTATGTGCCAGGTGCTAATCTAGACATCATATATATATATATATATATATATATATATATATATCAGAAGACATAATAGACAAAATATCTGCCCTTGGACAAAATAAAAATGAAAAAAGAAAACGTGTTTAAGAAAAAAAACAAGAAAGATCAATGACAAAATAAAATTCCTGACTTTATGGAATTTATATATCAATAGGGGAAGACAGACAAATATATGTTAGATGATGCTAAATGATATGAATAAAGATAACAAAGGAAAGGATGGTGTTTAGCACTGTGGGATCAAGGGGATCAAGGAAAGCCTCTCAGAGATATCAGCATTTAAGTGGAAACTTGAATGAAGTGAGAGACTTAGAGAGTACCCCGTGTGACTCTGGGAGAAGATATCATTCTAGGTACAAGAAGAGCAAGTGCAAAGGCCCTGAGCTTGATGTGTCACAGAAAAAGCTAGAAGGCCCATGTGGCTGTGACAGAGAGAGGAGGGAGGCGAGTGGGGGTGGATGGGTCAGAGGGGAAGCCAGGACTAGACTATGATAGATCGTGGCTTTTTCTTTGCAGAAGGGAGGTCAGTTAGGAAGCCTGAAATGAGCAGGTGAGAAATAATGGCAGTGGAGGGCATGGGAATGGTTGGATATTGGACATATTCTGAGAGTAAGACTGACAGGGTTAGCTGATGGATTGGAAGGAGGGGAGTAAAAGATCAGGTGTGAGATGTGAGAAATATCTGTGTTCAAGTGCTTGCTGATGAACTTCAGAGGCCTGGGCAGGGAGCCCTCAAAGTCCTTCTCAGGCTTGGTTGTGGTGTAGGCAGATCATTTGACCTGGAGGTTAAGTCAACAGGAGCTGCTAACATCTGACTACTAAGTATAGGATGAAGTCCTGGTGACCCCTCTGCCCTCGCTGATCTTGTTTGGGAGCGAGGCCAAGCCAAATAGCAGTTGTGGGAAAAGAACAAGGGCGCTTTCTAATGACCCACTTCTAGTCTGATAAGGAGAGGACCAACTCAAAGGTCTTCCATCTAGTCTTCCATCTAGTTTTAGGAAGTTTTAGGGCTGGGAGTATAAGACTCAGCCTTAGTTCTTCCTTAGATTTTAACACTTCTCTCCTTTTCCCCTTTCATTTCCCACCCTCTCCTTGGTCCAACTTCTTGGCTGTAGGAAGAGATCCTCACTACTGGTTCTCATGCTTCAGTGTGCATGGGAATTCCCTGGAGGGCCTACACCACTGAGCTACACCCCCAACCCCTTTTATTTTGAAGCGTGGTCCAAATAAGTTGTCCAGGTTGGCCTCTAAACTGCGGTCCTCCTGCCTCAGCCTCCTGAATACGTGGGATTACCTGCGTGTGCCACCGCACATGCTTCCTTGGAACAGATTGTGGGGTCCCACTCCCAGAAGTTTTAATTAAAGTGACGTGTGTGTATGTGTTTAGAGGGATGGAGAGGGAGGATGCTGAGGTTCTCAGGCGGGCCTTGAGAACCCGTGCTTCTACAAGAGCAATGGAATCTTGACCTCCACCTGGAGCGAGGTGAGTGGGGAAGGTTCCAGCTCAGGGAGGTTTACAATCAACAGGAAAATGGTCCTCTAAGATGTCTCTGGGCTGCCCCCAAACTGGTAAAAACCAGTCGAACTCCGGGAGGAGAAGGAGCGGGACTTCCCTGGGGTTAGACAGCCCCAGGGAGCTGAGAAGTGAAGCGAAGGCGGGCGGGAAGACAGGCCGGGGCCGGCCCACTGATCCGCAGAGGGCGCGGACCTGGAGGAGGCGCCCCAGAAGGCGACGCCTCTCGGAGGAAGTTTGCCCTTTAATTACAGAGCCGGGTCCCCGTCGCATCAACCTTCAGAGCAAGCAGTGCGCGCCGTCCTCAGCGGCCGGTCCTGTCCCGACGCGGGCTGGGAAGTCGCTGCGCTCTGCGCGCCCAGCACAGCCACCATGGGCGGCTCGGCCTCCAGCCAGCTGGACGAGGGCAAGTGCGCCTACATCCGAGGTACGCGCGCCTGCTGGGGCCCTGGGGCCAGCCTGGCCGCCAGGCACCCGCCCGGGAGCGTGGGCGAGCCCGGGCCAGCGCTGTCTGTGGCGGTCGCCCACCTGCGCGGCGCCAGGGGCGGGTCCCCTCCTCCTGGCCAGGTTTCCAATTATAGGCAGGAGCGCAGCTTCCCGGCGCACCGCCTGGGTGGGGATCTGGGGTGGCGGTGGCTTGGGAAGCACCGCAGGACGCTGGGGAGAGAGGCAGGTGCAGGATGCCCCGAAGGGATGCTGCTCCCCCGCGCCCTGCCCGCCGCCAGGGTGACAGTTCCGTCCCTTCCCGAAAACGCTGGCCTTCTGGTACCTGGTGCTGGATTTAGTTCTGAGAGGTTCTGAACTTGGCCGCAAAGAGAAGAGCGGGGATATCCCTGACTTTCAGAGATTTCCCTGGGGGTTCCCGGCCTGTGAGGCAGACTTTCCCTCTGTGTCATGTTGGCCCGGCTTTGTAAAATGCATTGTGGGCCACAGCGGCCCTGGAACTTCAGGGTCGCTTGCAGGATCATTTCATCAGAAGCTGTAAAGGCAATGACACTAAGTTCCCAGGTTGTAGGGGTTCCCTTCCCTCCCCAGAGACTTGGGGAAAGCAAATGAGGAACCAGGCAGATTTTGTAAGAGTTGCTAAAGTTAGAGATGGAGAGAAGCTTATTTGGGGAGATCGTCAGAGATAAAGTGACTCAGTAAAGAGCCAGAGGCTGAAGAAACCAGAAACCAAACTGAACCGAAAGGGCAGGAAGTGATGAGTCTTTATCTCCTGGTGTATTTGGCCTCCCCCAGCCCAACCTTGCCCTCAACCATTACTTAACGTTTGGTGATCTTGTAGATTTAGGGGCGTGTGTGTGTGTGTGTGTGTGATTTGCTGTTTTCAGAAATTCTTTTAAAACTAGGTATTACACCCTTAAGTTTTACCCTTAATTCTTCCCAATACCTCTGTCTGGTCCTTGAACCTTTTCTTAAGAGGAACACACTTATTTGGTGTCTTTATTCCATATTTGTTTTCTCTGGGTACCAAATTTAAAACCGTATTAAAAGGATATCAGATCAGGGCACTTGAAGGACAGTGTACTGTAATTGAGTTTCCAGATTCCTGCTCTGGTGCTTTCGAAGGCAGAAGATCATCAACAATCGGTACTGTCAGGGAATAGAACACGATCACATAACCCTTTGCTGTTGTTTATTAAAAGGGGCAAAAGATGGATGTTTTGTTTAGTTAAACTAAGCCTGCCTGGAGAGTTTAGCAGTTTGCTTGTTTTCACCAGTGGGTAGGGCAGAAAGACTTGTATTTGGTTCTTAGCAACATTATGTTTATGGCATTTATAAGAGTTTTGTTTCACTGGAAAGTTTCAAACCAACTGAAGTTGAAACAAAGCTATGTATAGTAATCATCTGAAATTCAGCAATAGAAGATAAACTTACTTGAAGACTTCAAGGTCATGAGGGTCATTGTGACTGATGCAGGTATCACACTCATATAAGAAAATATTTCCTTCTTTATTCTGAAATAAATTACTATGCATACAAAAGTTCAGGGTGCTTGTCAAAGAGTTGTAGTGGATGCATTTGGATGAGTAAAACTGTAACAGATTATGTGACAGCCTGGTTCAATTTTATCTCCTCTTTCTGTATTTGGGAGGGACTTTCAAGGTATGTGTCATGGGGGAGGGGAGAAAAGAGTTAAAGTTAGAATACCTCCAGAGAAAATGAGAGATGGCTTCATGTGAGAACACTAGTCTTGCCAAAAGAGAAAAGAACCTTGGAAAAATGCATGGTGTTGTGAATTGTTCTTGCATGAGCGAATGCAGATCACGGGGCTGGGAGTTCTTGGTGGTTTTGAAGCCTCCAGTCCCTGAACAAAACCATAACACAGTTTTACCCCCTCACCCATCCCGTAGCCTATAAACATTCTCAAGCTTTGATTTAGTTGTAGGCAAAACAATGGGAGGTATGACTGTAAAGTTTAAATACAATTTTATGAACTGTTTCTTATAAAGAAGCCACCAGTGAAATATGAATTTGGAAGGTCCTGTAGCCCGGGCCATAACTTTGTTTCAGGCCAGATACATTTTGTGAATATGGAGAATAACTAGTCCATATATTTTGAGTTTTGTTAACTTTATTGTGAATGTGTTTTAAGCATCCACACTTCCACTATGCTAATGACTCAATCTGTGCCCCTCCTTTTAAACAAGCCATTTAACAGCTGCAATTTGCATTGTGTGCCTTAAAACTTTGTGTTCACTGTGATCTGTGACCCGTTGCTGTTTTGAAAACACATCATGCATTGGGATTTAGTCAGTGTGTAGGTAAAGAGATATCAGATGCATTAAGAAGATGACACTTCATTTCTGAAAGTGTCAGTTTTGAAGATGAGCACACCTATGTTTCTTAAAATGGGCTGAATTTTAGTAGGGTTTCTGGAAGACTTTGGGTACCTTCCATAATACGATGTTTCTATTAATAAATAATACTGAGACCAACTTGTCTTCAGTGTCCTCATTAGCCCTTAGTGATGCTTTTAGCACTAATCTGCAAGGATTTTCCTTTTGTGAGAAACAAAGCTTGTCCAATCCAGGCATTAATGGTCAATTGAAGGTGTTTTTCTCTTTTTATACCTTATTTTTTTTCTTTCAAAACTTTTGACATGGCTAATATTCAACTTCAGCTAAAAACAACAACAAAAGAACAAGACAAAAAACACAAGCTCCCAAACTACAATGCGTTTTCCTGTTGAAAGCAATGATTTTATTTCCTTTTAAAAATTACTATTGAATTTTTAATGAATCAAAAAGAAAACAAACCTGAAACTCTCCCATGGAAGAAGTCCTGTAGAAGGTCATGAAAGTACTGGAAAATCAGTGCTTCTGCTGAGAATGGGGACACCCAGGTACTGAGTAGGGCTGGGGGGCTCTTCTAGGCCTGCTAGCAGCCAATAGTTAGGAAAATCATTTTTTTTCTTTGATTTACTGACAGCCTGTAAAGGTCCCAGGGGCTTATTTTGAAATGTTCATCAATGATTTGATGCTTATAAAGTAAGCATTGAGTTTCAGCTTAAAAACAGCACACATTTCTCTCAGGGAAGTGCTCCCATATTGACCCCAGTGGTCAACTTGGGTGGTTTAATGCTGATAAGTGTCTGAGAAGAAGACTCACTGGGCTAAGTAGAGGATGGGAGAGCCGTGTCTGTTTGTAGTCTACCCAATCTCCATGCGTAGTACTAGGTCACACTTTTGCTGCTTCTTCCGTGTAATTTGATGTGAGATGGGTATAAGAACTGGTCTGATTTATCCAGATAATTCTTATGATGGTAACCAGAGAATCCAAGTTATCTGGCTAGTAATGGCAGCCTGCTGTGATGGAAATGATAGGATATGGAGTATGGAAGACTCTGCCAGATGCCAACCCAGCCTCCTTTCCCCATTCCTCTTTCTAACAGAACCTCATTTGGCCCTGTGTTGGAGAGCCTAGCCCATTTGTGGTCCCTGAAGGGTGGGTGCTGATTGGCTTGGACTTCAATGCACTTGAATCTAATGTATGAGCTGCTGTTTTTGTCTTGAAGAACAGAAGCAAGCTAGCTTAAAGACAAAGGCATTACTGGACAGAGGTTATACTTGGAGCTCTGCCAAGCTTAGGAAGCTTCTCTTGTTTTTTTTTTTTAATTGGCCAAAATATTAATTTTATCTTTTCCATTTTTATTGGTATATTATAGTTATACATAATGGTGGGAGTCATTGTTACATATTTCTACATGCCCACAATATGACAATAAAATTTGGTGAATATCATTCCCCAGTATTTCCCTTACCCTCCCCTTCTCCTGAGGTTGCTTCTCAAGGGAAGCTAGAGCCCTGACATGCTTTGTTCATAGCCTGCTTGTACTACCCCTGGGTCTTTCCTGTGATGTGAGATACCAAACTCCCTCTGAGCTGGGGTAGTAAAGATTGCAGATTATCTTCCAGTATCATTCTGTCTTCCTGTCTTCTATCATGGAAACTCCACATTTTAGTTGACCACATGAACCCCTGTAAGAAACTTCCAGGTTCCTTTACAACTAGATGGGATTGTGTAACTGAGTTTTGGCCAGTGGAATTTAAGCACAAGCGTTGTATGTTATTTCCAGAAAGTTGACATTGAAAGGGAAGGGCGTGGTGTCCTTTGTCCAGTCCCCCCATACTGCTGGCTGGACTGTGAACTTGCCTGCAGCAGCCATCTTGGACCACGAAGCAGCCTTTGAAGGACTTTGTGCGGAGTGAAGTAACTGCACAAATGAAGCCCAGGTTCTTGTGGAGTTCGCATAGTAGAACCTCCATAATTAGTGCTGGAGTATTTACCCCTGGTCCTTAACAAGAGAGAAATAAGTTTCAATCTTATCTAAGCCAGTGTTCCTTGTGTTATCACTGTTATCCACAGACAAACCTTCTCCATTCTTTGTGGCCAAAAGTATCCCAGCCAGTGCACTGAATGCCACCCTAAAAATGAATGCAAAGAAAGTAGAAAGCAAATAATGATTATATCATTAGTATTTGACTTAGGTCCTAATTTATAGAATTGAGTGGAGTCTTCTGAGAAGCAAGGAATTGAAGCAGTTCTGGTGAGAGTTGGGGGGTAGGGGAAGAGGAGGGAGAGGGTCCAATATATTATTTTATATATATATTTTTAGTTGTTGGTGGGTCTTTATCTTATTTATTTAGTTTTTTATGTGGTGCTGAGGCATGCTAGGCAAGCGCTCTACCACTGAGCTACAGCCCCAGCCCCAATCACTTTATATTTTGCTTTTAAAAATGCCTCCAAGCGTGCCAAACTATTGATGAAACTACTAGGAGTTTTGAATAAGGAACACTGCTGCAGACTGGGAATTTCCAGTGTCAGCAATTACCTTCTACTTCTTTCAGTCTTCATGAACGGAAACCAAGATTTTGGGAAGGAAAGCTCTTTAGGAAGCACCAAATCTAATGTTGGAAAGCCATAAAAATTTTTCTAAAATGAGATTTTTTTTTGATTCAATTAAAAAGTAAAAACAACAGACTGAGACAAATGAACATTTTCTCCTGTACTTATGGAGGAAACAGTGACCTGGGCTCTGAGAAGTCTAATACAACCTTGGGTGAGCCCCATGGGATCTGAGGCTCAATCAAGACCTGGGCTCCATGCAACACTTCCTTCTACTGCAAACTGACTGCAAGGGGACCACACCTTCACGGGTGCTCTACTAACTACTAAGTTGACAATGGTCATTTTTATTACTTTATTTTTGCTGTGGACTTCTGATCAGACTGTAGTTAGTTTTACTGTGCTGTAATCTTTGGCAAAGTCTGAACTGGATTCACAGGTAGAAGATAGAATAGCAGGAGTACAATTTGAAATAGTTGTTTCTAATTTAATTAAAATAAGTGCACTGTGAAAGCTTTATAAAATATTTAGTGGGAATTATAATAGTGAATTTTGATCTCTTAATTGGAAATTAAAAATTTTTTTTTGTCAGTAAAACTAGAAAGAAGCAATGTCCAGATAACAATTGGCATTGTGAAATGGGAAATGAAATCAGAAGTGAAGATAAAAGATGATAGAAAGAATAAAAGCACCGTCCATCTGCTACAGTTTGTTTAAAGCACTTTCTTAAATTGTAGGACTCAAAGGCTGAAGTCCTAAGTTTCAAACTAAAATGTGCTCACACAACCAAACAAAACCCCAAATGCAACACAGATTTTTGTCCTTTGAAAGTGGAAAATTCATTTAAAAAAGAGACTAGCAAATTGCTGCCAGTAAGAAAACGCAAGCCAGCTTTTAAAAGTACCCCCTTTTTTTAGTTCTGTTTTTTCTCACTTGGAGGAGAGAATAAAAGCTTTAGAGATATGAAAGCAATTTATTCAGTTTCACAAATTACAAAGTTGAAGACCCAACAAAGCTCATATTTCTGTGCTTGATGTTGTATGGAAGAAGTCTATAGGATTAGAACAAATGAATGGTTTTTGCTAGTAGCCCAGAAGTGATTTTTTTTTAAAAGCCCATAGTCTGAAGGAATTTTGGAAGAAGAATAAATGTCTCTATGCCAAACCATGTGGATACTTTTCTTATTTCTTTTTAAAAACTATTATTATTTTAAAATAAAACATTGGATCAGAAAACCACACAGAAAAGATGCATAGCTTAGTGGATCATTATGAGGCAAGTATCTGTGTCGACGTCGCTCAGGTCAAGAAATAGACCCTCAGTGGCCATTGCTGAAACCTCCTGTGATGTGTCCCCTTCCAGTCCTCGTCCCCTTTGTCTCTCTAGAAATAACCACTATTTGTGGTATTCTCCTGCTCAGCAAACTACTTTAAAGACACTGGCTCTAATAGCGTATTTATTTGGTCACAATTCTGCTGTCTGGACTGGGTCCGTCAGTGTGGTTTGGCCTCTTATTTTTGCTGGTGGTCCTTCTTGATTCGGTGGCAGATCAACTGGTGGCCAGACTTGGCTGGGAAGGCTTTCTTTCTCTCCAGGCTGCCTTTCTACATGGTTTATCCAGTAGATTACCAGACTTTTAAAATACCAGAACAGTATTTGAAAGCTTCTGGAAGGTGCTAGGGCTTCTTATGGCCTGGGTCTGGAGGGGCACAGTATCACTCTGCCATGTTCAGGTGGGTAAAGCAAGTCTCGGAACCAGCCCAGATTCCAGAGAAGGGAGCCACACATAGGCATGAGTACCAGGAGGGTGGTGATTTAGGGGCCACCCCAGTCACAGACCACTCATCCTAGATTTACGATAATGATTCCTCAGATTTCCTTATGGATTTATCATTCAACCATGCATTTCTAAACACTATATAGTCTTCTGCTCTTCAACAACACGTCTTTCATGTGTCTCTCAATCTACATATTGTTGAAGGATCTGGGCTGTTTGACACGTGGTTTTCCACGATGTAGAGTTTGTTCCTGGTGCAGTTCCACACATTTCTCCTGGATTTTCTATAAATAGAGAGATGGTGAGACTTGATCCTCAACCTATTTTGTCAGGACTACAGGTGTTGCTGTTCTTCTGATGTCACACAATATTCAGTTGCCTCTCCTTTTGATGTTAGCTGCCATGGATGCTCATTGCCAGGACTTATTAATTCACTGGGGATTGAAAAATGATTTTTGTTTTTGGTACTGGGGACTGAACCCAAGGTCGCTTAAACACTGAACCACACTCCAGCCCTCTATTAATGTTTTATTTTGAGACAAGGTTTTGCTAAGTCCTTAGGACCTCACTAAGCGGCTAAGGTTGTTATCGAACTTTCTATCCTCCTGCCTCAGTCTCCCAAGTCGCTGGGATTATAGGCATGCTCCACCACATCTGGCTCCAAAAATGATCTGTTCTATAAGTCTCTTTGTAAAAGAAAGATAAAAACATCTTTACCAGACACCTCGCTAGTAGACTTCCCTGACATCCCACTGATCAAAATTAGGCACAAATGTCTTTCTAAGCCATTGCTGGCAGAAGTATGGAATTATCCTGATGTGTTAGACCGATCGGAATTTGCCTCTTGAATGGGGCTGGGACCACTTTCTGAAGCACATGGCTGTGGATCATGGATACCTGAGCAAAATCAGGTTCCATTATAAGGAAGAAGCATGAATGGCTATAGGGTAGGTAAGCAACATTACAAATTTTTGTAAATGTCAAGAGGGGAATAAAAATGGAATTGAGATAAAAAACTGTTGGTAGAGTGGGAAGACAGGATACATGTAAGGTATAATGTTCAGGAGGATCATAAGTTGCTCTCTGTGTGAAGAACAAAGGGAAGGGCATGATTCCTGACCAATAGATGTTAGTTCAATGAATGAATGAAAGGAGAAAAAGATTTAAAAACTACAATGGATTTCTTACAAAATACAACTACTGAATTGTGAAGCAAGTTCAGGATGTGATGTTATGATAATAGAATAGGAAAGAGCTCTTGCAAATTAAAAATCTGATGCTTGAAATTGTAAAGATCCAGTTGGTGTTTTGGAAAATAAAGTTGAGAAACATTTCAGAAAATAGAATACAAAGAAAAAGATGGAAAATGCACAGGTGTGGCAGTGCATGCTTGTAACTCCAGAGACTTTGGAGGCTGAGGCAGGAGCAGTGCAAACTCAGGGTCAGACTGAACAACTTAGTGAGACCCTGTCTTAAAAATTAAAAATAAAAAGGAAAAGGAGCCGGGCATGGTGGCACACGCCTGTAATCCAAGCAACTTGGGAGGCTGAGTCAGGAGGATCGCGAGTTCAAAGCCAGTCTCAGCAACTTAGCGAGGTCCTAAGCAACTCAGTGAGACCCTGTCTCTAAATAAAATACAAAATAGGGCTGGGGATGTGGCTCAGTGGCCGTGTGTCCCTGAGTCCAATCCCTGGTTCCAAAAAAAAAAAAAAAGGAAAAGGATGTAGCTTGGTGGTAGAGTGCCCCTGGGTTCAATCTCTACTAGCAAAAAAAGACAGAAAGAAAAAGATGGACAATAGAAAAGGCAATATCTAAAAAGAAAATCCAAGAGTCAATCCAAATATTTCAATATCTGACTAAAGAATACAGATAAGGGAGAAAGTTATGAAAGAAATAATATAAGGCCATTTTCTGGAACAGAAGATTGTGCGTCTTTGGGTTTATAGGGACAAACGATTCTTGGAACTCAGAGTTGGGAATAGTTCATGCTTCCATCATCCAAAATAGGAAGACCTTGCAATATTGGTCATTGGGCAGAGTTCTCAGTAATAAGTAGAAATTAACCCTAGACTATGAGGCTTCTCTGGACCCACTCTAATAAAAATTTAAAAGCAAACCTCAGAAGGATCAAACCAATCCCAAGTAACTTAACTGCATGAGTGAACAAAGTCCAAATCTTTATAGGAATTATTGTACAACTATTGTACAATAGTTGTATTCCTATAAACTATTGTATAAACTTTCAACAATGTAAAATGGACAATGTCCAGCATCTAATTGAAAATGACTATGCAAATGAAAAGAACACAGAAAATATAAGAAAAACACAACAATAGAAACAGAGCTAGGAATTACAGGCATGATGAATTTAGCAGACAAGGATGATAAATCAGTAATTACAAATGTGCACCATATGCTAAAGTGGAGAAGAGAAATGAAAGAAAAAACTTCTAGTCTCCAGTCTTTTTTTAAAAAAACTTTCTTTTTTAGAGTTTTGTAATTTTATTCTCATTTTTCCCAATTACATATCCTTACATCAGACAGTTTACAGTATTAGATGCTTTTTTTAAAAAAAAAATTATTTAGATTCATTGTACACAAATGGAGTACAGCTGTTGTTTCTCTGGTTGTACACAAAGTAGAGTCACACCATCTGTGC